>JANHFX010006976.1:0-16369 GCA_027560015.1 Chloroceryle amazona | reverse complement strand
GAGGCGCGGGACGCGGCCGCGGACGGTTGGCGGCTGCAGGGAGTGCGGGCTTTCGATCGGGCGGGCGCCGGCTGCGCGCTGCCGCGAGAGACCCGGCGGCTCCGGGAGCGGCCGCTACGCCGAGCTATGCGCGCCCGGTGCGTCTGGGGAATGGCGAACTGTCCCAGTGCGCGTATCGGGGGGTCGGAGCCCAGCCGTGGCTGCGGCTGCTCCGGGGGAAGGGGCGCCGGGAGCAGCCTGGCATTCCCATTCTCCGGCTCGCTGCAAGCCGCGAAAGTGGTAATCCAGTTGCTCCGAGCAGCCGTTGCGGCAGTTATACGGCTCCGCTCCCCGCGGAAAACCCCCAGTGACGTGGCGAGCCCTTTGCGAGGTTTTCCCCTGCGTTGCTCTGTAAACTGAGCCCAGAGAGGAAAGACTGTGTGATTTTTATATGTTTTGACCTCAGGCGTGTAAGAGTTTGTCTAAGCTTTATCCTTCCATAACATGCAGAAGGAATGTTGTCCTTCGCATAGAGTACAGAACATATTTTGTTTGTTTTCCATCTGTTGATTTTTTTCTGCATAGGTGAGCAGTGGATGTTGATATGGACAGTGTTTCCTCAGGCACTTCTCTGCAGTTCTTTGCCAAACTGCTTCGTGATTCTCAGGAAGATGATGATGATGATGATGAATATGGGGTGAGTCTTTCATAAGAAATGCTGCTTGTTTGATGTGTCATCCCCCGCTTTAGTGAGTAGAAGCAAATCTCTCTTTTTCCATAGTGAGTAAAAATATAATGAAAACCTTGGAAAGTTTTTCACTGACTGAAACAGCTAGAAGATTTTTAGGACAGCATGCTCTTACAGGAGAGAATAAGGAAGATGCTCCAGGAATACAAGGAGAGATTGTGACCACAAAATGGGACAGAGCTTTATTTTTCACCTTGAAGGAAATGAGAACATGCAGCTAAAAGTGCTTTAGGTTAACTTTAGAGTTCTCCCTCCTTCTCCCTGAAGTCTGACAGAGGTGAAGGCAATTACAGCTTAATTCAACTTGACATGCACCCTTCAGATATTTGTAAACATTAATAAGATCTCCTGTCAGTCTTCTCTTCTCCAGGGTAAACAGCCCAGATCTCTCAGCCTTTCCTCATGAGAGACATGCTCCAGTCCCTCATTATCCTTGTTGCTCTCTGTTGGACTCTCTCTAATATTTCCCTGTCCCTCTTGAACTGAAAGACTGGACACAATACTCCAGATGTGGTCTCACTAGGGCAGATTAGAAGGGGAGGAGAACCTCCCTCAACCTGCTGGACACACTCTTCTTTATGCACCCCAGGATACCATTGGCCTTCCTGGCCACAATCCTGGGCACACTGCAAATGTTAGTAATATTTTGGATAAAAAGGGTGCATATCCCTTGAAATTTCCTTTCAGTAGGCAGTAGATGTGGTCCTTCATACTATAACTACCCTTCAGCTGTTTAATGTCTACCTTTTAAAAGTATCATTATTGCTGTACATCTTTGCAGTAAATACCTTGTTTTTGAAATAATTTGTTTATATCTTATTAATAAAATTGATGACACTTCAGAGACAGAAATGGAAAATTGCCACAAGGGGTGTCAACTAAGTCTGAGTCAATCTGTGTAAACTGAAATCTTTATTTTAAGTTACTATTCTGTGCATATGAGGCATTTTTACCAAAACAAGGAATCTTTCTATAGAGAGAAATGCATCACCTTGGCCTATTAGCACTACATTGATTGTTAATTAGACAAAAATGTTGTTGCCTTATCTGATCTTTGCTGTCAGAAGAAATCAAAAAAGCTCTGATGGGGTTTTCATATAGTACTTTTGATTTCCTGCAATATTTTAATGGAAAGCAAAGCGTGGAAATTTTGCCAAAGTGCCATGGAAACTAATAATCAAAATACACATTCTGTGGTTATATGAGTCCTCCTTACAGCTGGTGTGTCAAGGTCACTTTCTGCTGTGAAGAAGAGAGAATGTTCAGTGGTTTGGTCATTAAATTGTGAGTTAATAATATTTTGAATTATAGTAGGGATCTGTTTGACCTCAGACAACATTTAATGTTTATTGATATTATCATTGTTACTGAGCTGGGCTCTGTGAAAATTGATTCAAGTTCCATTGCCCTTTTTTGCAGCCACACTGTTCTGTTAGCACCATGACTCCTGGTAGTATTGGATCAGTAAAGAAAGAGAGCACTGGTAAGGAGGAGTGTTTATATGTTTTAGCATTCAGTCCCACGTTAACGGACTATAACAGTTGGGGTGTTGTCACTAATGGGCTTGCTTCAATAAGAGAGTGGTTACTGACCTCTGAGATGGAAAGAGCATTACATTTTTACAGTTACACTGGAAAAATCTTGTTTTCTTGAAAGCTTAACTGCAAAATATACAAAGAGAAGCAGAAAGGGTAACCAAAGCACAGCAGCCTGGTTATGATAACAGAGGTAATCATTGCTAAGTAGTGATAAGAAACATAATACAACCTGGTCATGGGCTGAGGGGAATCATAAATGTGCAGCAAAAAGCTTCTTATAAGTACTCTCATGTAATTGTTAATGCTCACTTAAAGCAAACAAGGAAGATGAGCTTTGAAGTACTTACCCAGAAGGATCTCCATGGAGTAAACTGCATGAAACTGAGCCTATGAGGAGGAAGAGCTATAAAGTGTACCATGAAACACAGTCATATCATATTCCCCCCAAAGGTTTCACAACCCTCTTTATAACCCACATGGGCAGAAATAGACTTTGTTCAGTGCTGCCCTCAACAGATCAAGAGATGTTTTTCAATTATTCTTCTTCCTCCACCTAGTTCTTTGCCTGGAAACCCCAGACTGTTACATGCTTTACCTGTCTCCAGGTGTTCTGGTATCATATAGAAAGGCAAACTCTCATACAGTGAGAAAAAAATATCTTGAGTGTTCCTAAATTTGAGTCAACACCTTGGATTGTACTTATGAAAGAAAGGAAGACAACTCTAGTTTTGACAAAGTTGAAGTGAAGTTCTTCCTGGAGCTAATGCTGTCACATTATTGGGCAGTTTAGTTATGATCCATAGGAAAGGTCAGCAAGGAGCAGGATGAGTGGAGCAGGAAAGGAGCTGTGGCAAATATAACAGAGTATTTTTGCTTGAGATTCTGACAACAACCAGCAATTCCGTGAGATTCTATTAGAAAAACGAGATTTCTTGCTTACTACAAAATCCATTTTTCCATGTAGGACAGGCATAAACCATAGTATTCTGCCTGTGAACTTTGATGTGTCTTCAGTACCTTCTCTGAGCTGTGCTCAATAATTAATGGGAAGAACTGGATTTCTATGCGAGTAGATCCTTTTGTAAATAACTACTTAAAAATATCATGTCAGAGGGCTTGGGGAAGATTAATATTTCATATTTGTATGCTTTACCCATTTTGAAGTAATAGATATTTTATGCCTGAAAGGAGGATTGCCTTTACATAGAGGTTGAGCAAAGGAGATTTAAAGGAAAGGAAAACATTCTCCCTCTGCAGATTCTCATTCATAAGATACTGCGGTAAAGAAGACTGTAATCATTGACTAATGGCTTTTAAAACAAAGATTTTTCTAAAGCCTAGTAAAATCAAGGTTTTCAGCAAACCTAGAGAAACAGAGACATTCCAAAACATGACAATGTGATTTTTCTCATCACTGACAGGTATTTTTCAAGTGAAATATGAAAACAGGAACACTATTTGGAATACAGAAGAGGTCATGGAAGGATCTGAATTTGATGACACCTGGGACCCTAGAGAACAGCCAGAGTGAGCTGAGACTGCCTGCTTGGGATTTACATAGTGTTAATGAAAATAGGAGTTAAACAACATCTACTGCATTTGAGTAAATGGACATCTGAAAAGCTTGTGTCATGGAAGGAGAAAGGAAGACTATCAGTTTTGCATCTAAAGCAATGAGGAGTAATTTTTAACCTCTCATTTGGAAACCTTTTGAGCTCATAACTGAAACCAAGAGTTTTGTTTTTTTTTTCCATCATAAGATTACTTGCAGTGTCAGATACTTTTATAAACTGGAATTAGAAGCAGAGCTAGGCCACTGAAATTATTTACTTGCTTTCAGATATGCCATTTGTGTGAAATGCCTGTCTTTTCCTGCTGCAACAAAGATGCATTCATTTTTGTATTCATAAATTTATAAAGTACTCCAATTTATATTTGCATTTCAAAGAATTAAGCTCTTTAGAAAGAGCACTACAGGAAGGAAGGCTATATGCAGGTAGTTTTGAACTTTTAAATCTTGTCTGTCAATTTTTGTCAAGGTACAGCCTAGAACCAGAGTATTTTCCCTTGCTTATAGAAAAACAATAACAAAATCTGTGTTGACATATACAATCAGGCATTAGTTGTAGTTTGTAGAGGTCAGAAAGCCTTCAAGGTCAATCCACAAAGCAGCCTTTGCATTTCTAATCATTATGTTCTGATGCCATATCCTGGAGTGCTGGAGCAGAAGTCCATGAAGCTGTACATTGTACATTAGTTTATAGTCCAGAATCTTCATTTTTCTCTTCAAGTCAGTCATGCCATTAGATGATCAATTTCCTGATCTGGTCTGAGACCCGGCTGAACTTATGCTCACTATTTCTGAAAATTATTTGGCATTCACCTATAGCCACACATATGGTTGTTCTTGAAAACATCACCTGTGAGGTATAGAACCTGGACTCTTTGTATTGTCAGCACACCAGAAACTTTTTGCATGCTATTTTTTGACCCTTTCCTCTCCATGCTCAGTAAAATGCAGTGCTTCTCTAGCCTCAGGCAATTATGACCTGTGTTGGACAGATGAAAAGAGAGTATAAGTCATTTTAACAGTGCATTAAACTGAATCAAGGAAAATAGACCAAAAGGAAAACAGATGACTGGAGAGGTGAATTCAGAGCTATTAGACAGATTTCACATTGACTTGGGACTTATCACATATACATACGAACACTGTGGATGTGAAAAATACTGTCCATACATTCTTTCCAACAGCTTAGAGAAGTGACTCATGCCACTTATTTTGGTCAATTTAGTAGGAGTCATGTATGTTCTAAATACAAATCTATTTTGTATTTCCTCATTCATTAGTTACTAAGAGCAAGGGAGTACATTCTACATTTTGTAGATGTGGAGGGATAGAAAATAAATGTTGGCTGAGTGCAAAACAATTAGATTCTGAAAAAGTGTGTTATATTCAGGCTGCAAGAACATGTCAAATGAGAGAACGAAGCACATGTAATTGTGACAGCATCCTTTCGAAATCCATTTCCTAAGAGTTTGTCATGTTTGACTAGTTGGTAAGTATTGCAAAGGCTGACTAGGGGCAGCAAAGTGAGTGACTTGGAAGGTGGAGTGAATGATCTTCACCTGTCTTATAGCTAACTCAGTCATGATTCTGAACAGAAATACAGTGCAGACGAGTTGAATCCTGAAGGGAGATTGAAAAGGAGGAACAACAATGAAATGAGGATACTTATACTCTTCTGATAAATACAATCTCCTTTAGTCTTCTGTCCCTTCTCCAGTATTTTTAGACAGATAACTTCTCTTTCTCAGATACCAGATTTTATTTAAACAGTGCATGGGAACAGAGGATGTCTTCTTTGGGATGAGCAGGAAAGACCCCTCCACAGCCTGCTGTGAAGACATAGTGGTGAGCTGAATGCATATCTCCCTTCTCTGTGCTCTTTCTCTGCCCTTTTCAGTCTTGCCGCCTTCTTGAGGGAAGGAATGTAAACACCAAGCTGTATTTCTGCCTTTGGCCTCCTATAGGATTCAAGCATTTGTAGATGCTATTTACATTTGTGTGTTGCCTTTGAGATGTTCACCTTAGACACAGTTTTGGAGGGGAGGGTGGCTGGGAAGGAGATGGTTTTTCAGCTACCTGCATTTATTACAAGATATGTGAGTTAGCAGAATGCTACAGTACTGACAGTCTTTAAAGTTACAGGTATCAGATCCTGTCCCATCATTATATATCAAAGACTCCCTGCTTTCTGAACTTCAGGACAGGTAGAATCATAGAATCATAGAATTGTTAGGGTTGGAAGGGACCTTAAAGATCATCTAGTTCCAACCCCCCTGCCAATGACAGGGACACCTCCCACTAGAGCAGGTTGCTCAGAGCACCATCCAGCCTGATTGTCCAAGGATGGGGCTTCCACCACCTCTCTGGGCAACCTGTTCCAGTGTCTCACCACCCTCATGGTGAAGAAATTCTTCCTAATGTCTAACCTGAATCGACCTATCTCCAGTTTTAATCCATTCTCTCTAGTCCTATCACTCCCTGACAGCCTAAGAAGTCCCTCCCCAGCTTTCTTGTAGGCCCCCTTAAGGTACTAGAAGGCCACAATAAGGTCTCCCCGGAGCCTTCTCTTCTCCAGACTGAACAATCCCAACTCTCTCAGTCTGTCCTCATAAGAGAGGTGCTCCAGCCCCTTTATCATCCTCGTAGCCCTCCTCTGGTCATGTTCCAGCACACCCATGCCCCTCTTGCAATAGGGGTTCCAGAACTGGACGCAGTACTCCAGGTGAGGTCTCACGAGAGTGGCGTAGAGGGGGAGATCACCTTCCTCGACCTGCTGGCCACACTTCTCTTGATGCAGCCCAGGATACGATTGGCTTTCTGGGCCGCATCTGCTGGCTCACACTGCTGGCCGCACACTGCTGGCTCATGTTGAGCTTCTTGTCCACCAGTACTCCCAAGTCCTTTTCTTCAGGGCTGCTCTCGAGCCAGTCACTGCCCAGCCTATATCGGTCCTTAGGATTGCTCTGACCCAAATGGAGGACCTTGCATTGGGCCTTGTTGAACTCCATGAGGTTGGCATGGGCCCACCTCTCCAGCCTGTCAAGGTCCCTCAGGATGGCATCCCTTCCCTACAGCGTGTCAGCCGCCCCACACAACTTGGTGTTGTCAGCAAACTTTCTGAGGGTGCACTCAATGCCACTGTCCATGTCGCTGATGAAGATGTTAAACAAGACTGGTCCTTGAGGGACTCTGCTTGTCACTGGTCTCCACGTGGATACTGACCCACTGACAACCAGTCTTTGGGAGCAGCCATCAAGCCAGTTCTTTATCCACTGAATCGTCCATCTATCAAATCCATTTTTCATCATCTTGGAGACCAGGATGTCATGCGGGACAGTATCAAAGGCCTTACTCAGGTTCAGGTAAATTACGTCAGTTGCTCTACCCCTACTTATTGAGGTTGTGACCTTCTCATAGAGGGCCACCAGGTTAGTCAGGCATGATTTGCCCTTGGTGAAGCCATGTTGGTTGAAGCCAATCACTTCTTCATTATTCTTCTGCCTCAATAATGCCTCCGGGAGGATCCACTCCATGATCTTACCAGGCACAGAGGTGAGACTGACTGGCCTATAGTTCCCAGGTTCATCCACCTTTCTCTTCTGGAATATGGGGGTTATATTTCCCCTTTTCCAGTCAGTGGGTACTTCACTGGAATGCCATGACTTTTGGAATATAATAGATATTAGCTTAGCAACCTCATCCACCAGTTCCCTCAAGCACCCGTGGGTATATCCTATCGGGTCCCACGGACTTGTGCACTTTCAGGTTCATCAGAAGGTCACAAACCTGATTTTCACTTACAATGGGCAGTTCTTTCATCCAACCCCTGCCATTATCTTCTGTGACTTTGGGGGTGCAGCTGGAGCCCTTGCCAGTGAAGACTAGGGAAAAGAAGTTGTTGAGAACCTCAGCCTTCTCAGTATCAGTATCTTCTGTATCCTTTCTGAGGGGGCCCACACCTTCCCTAGTCTTTTTCTCGTCATTACTATACTTACAGAAATGTGTAGATTTTCCCTTCATCTCCCTGGCTAGATTTAATTCTGAGCTTTAGCTTTTCTGACCAGGTATCTTGCTGCACGGGCAGCTTCTTTCTAGATCCCCCCATTCTAGCCGTCCCTCTTTCCACTCCTTGTAGAATTTCTTTTTACGTGACAGCATGACCAGGAGCTCCTTGTTCATCCAGGCAGGTCTCCTAGCATTCTTTCCTGCCTTTCTCTTTGTTGGTATAGATTGCTGCTGGACACAGAGAAGGTGATCCTTGAATACTGACCAACTGTCCTGGGCCCCCAGTACCCTCTAGGGCTTTGTACCACAGCACTTTGGCCAGCACATCCCTGAAGGGATCAAAGTCTGTGCAACTGAAGTCCAGGGTCGTAAGCTTGGAGTATGTCCTCCTAGCTGCCCCGAGGATCTTAAATTCTATCACTCCATGGTCATTGCAGCCAAGGTTGTCCCCAAGTTTTACATCAGTCACCAGCCCTTCACTGTTGGTCAAAACAAGGTCCAGCATAGCCCCTTTCCTCGTCGGTTCTTCTACCATTTGGAGGAGGAAGTTGTCATTTACCACACTCCAGGAACATCGTGGTTTCCTGGTGCCTTGCTGTGTTATCTCTCCAGCAGATGTCAGGGTGGTTAAAATCCCCTACAAGGACCAAGGCCTGTGAATGCGAAGCCATTTCTATCTGCCTGTGGAGGGCCTCATCTGCTTGTCTCTGCTGGCCAGGTGGCCTGTAGCAGACCCCTACCATAACATCACCTTCCCCCATCTTCCCTTTAATCTTAACCCATACACTCTCAACCAGCTCACCACCCTTTCCCATATGTAACTCCATGGATTCTAGATGGTTACTGATGTAGAGGGCAACACCTCCTACCCTGCCTGTCCTTCCTGAACAGCTTATATCCATCTATCCCTCTACCATCCATCCATCTGGTGGGATGACACCCAGTCATGGGAGTCATCCCACCAAAAGTTTCAGTAATAGCCACTATGTCATGGCCTTCCACCAGCACAGTGGCCCTTAATTCATCCTGTTTATTACCCAAGCTGCGTGCATTTGCATAGAGGCACTTCTACATGGATAGTAGTATGCCACCCAAGAAATACACCAGGTATGAGCACTTTCACAGCACTGTGGCCAGACAGTGTAATTTGGTGCTGGTGAGAGGAGCATTGCCTTATTCTGCCATGCCCCTGTGCTGCTGCTGACATAAGTCCAAATCTATACCATGTAGGGGGCACTCCCTGTGAGAAAAGTTCTTTTTTTCAGTTTGTTTTCAGCATGGCACCATGATGAAGGGGGAATCCAAGACAAGAAACAACTATCAAAGTTTTCACTGTCAATGCATTTTCCGCTCTGTGCTACATCTCAAGTTACCAATACTGTGAAATTCCACACTATTACTCCAGAGTTACCATGCCTGCAGATGAATGCATTACTGCTCAGTCTCACCTGAATTCAGCTTTCCAGTTGTGAGGCAGTTGTGATGGTAACATTAAACATGTTAGGAAACACTAATAAGCTCAAGCTGACGTTGCCGCTGTACCATTCTATTATATTATTTATTTGTACGAGATTCTATGTCTGAGACTCTGCTTTCAGATTGAGTTTTTTTTTTTTTCCCCTATTCCAAAGAAAAACCTCGCTACATTTTAGTAGTTGAAATATTTAACCTCAGCTTAACAGAGCAAAGCATAAGGTTTTAAAGTCCTCTGCTTTGCAGTGATGCATTTCAGGATGTGCTTTTTTGAAAAACATTGGCGGCTGCCAGGAATTGATTCTCAGCAGAGGCCTTTAATGCACATCAGGAAAACTCAAGCACAGAAGGGACTGTGTCACCAAAGGTGAGGAATACATTTATGTTCAGGAAACGCCTGCACACATGCTACGTGCCTTCTACTTACATTCCCAAAAAGCTGCAAGACGACTCTCACCTGAGTTCTGGTCAATCCACTGCAATGAATCCATGTGCGCATTCAAAATTTTGCAGATCTGCTGAAGCTGAGCAGAAAGAGAAGATGAAAGTCATTTGCTGCACTACATAAAAACTAAGAGCTGTAGAAGACAAACTACTTCTGTCCCTGGCCTTGGAATAGGATCAATATTAAGAAATGCCTCTGAAACAAGTTGTAATCTAGGCAAAAATTAGACAACAAGCAAATAACCAGAGCTCACACCAGAATGAGATACTTTGGAAACTATTAACAGAGCTCCAGAATAATTACAGGAGTCAGGCCAGCTTGTGCTGTATTATAATGCAAAACTATGGCAGAGAAGAACCAACCCAAGGACAAAAAATAAAATAAAATATCCCCCCCAACACTGAAACTACTAGCAGTGGAGGATCTACAAGCAGATAAAGGAAGAGTTACAATTCTTTAAATAGACTTTGTCTCTTACCAACATACAAAAAAATAAAGCTTGGATTTACCGGGTCATTTGTGTCTGCTGGGCCTCTTGATGTATTCAAGTGCTCGGTGATGTCCTTCAGATCTTGTGCCATACGCTTCAACTGCGCATCTATGTTTTCAGCCAGTTTATAGCTGCAAAAAGCATGGGAACAAAGGTCAGAGTATTTAAGGCAAACTTCAGAAGACCTGCTCCCAGTCACACCAACTCTGGGCTATCAAAATTAGCTTCCATGCCTCCTCAACCAAGGCTTGCAGATATATGGGTACAGCACCATGAGAGGCATTCTGTTACACAGATGAAGTAACTGCTTTCTCTTGAAAATAGTAGATAACGTAACTCTTTCTCTCAGTATACGCACAGAAACAGACAAGCAACAGTGTGGAGGGCTTTCTGGAAGATTTTGTCAGAAAGGAACCAGCTAGCCTGGATTCTTCAAGGTTTTTATCTCTTGAACCAGATAAACATTTCTTTTGTTTACCCTGCTATGATTCAACACTTAAGGCTTACAAGGACCCTTGACCCACACATAGTACATTCTGCTCTCATGACTCTCATCACTTCTGTTACTGAATAATCACTAAGTTTTACATGTTATGACAAAATAAGTAACCTTTTTTCAGGCAGTTGATTAGACCAACATCCAAAGAGCTTTTTGTGCTCATTCAAAGGCTTCCAGTCACAACTGCCCTGTTTCTAATACATAAGATCTAGTGTTGCCATGCATAAAGTGGGATTACATATTTGACAAAGGCTGTTGGCAGATCAATACCATCAGGCACCCCAACTCTACTTCTTGCTGACTAATCATCACCACATTAGCCTGTTCATCACATGCTCCAAGCAGATTTCTGTCTTACGTCCTCTCCCGTTCTTCATCTGCATGCTGCAAGTAGATAGTCCCGCTCTGTTCCTTCACAGACTCCTCCAGTGGAGTCAGTAAGTCTTCAAGCTCTTTCTGCTGTGACAAAATGAAGTCTAGTTCCTGATCCAGTCTGAAAAGAGAAAATGTTAACCACTCAACATCTAGATCTGCCATACTGCAGCACAAGATAAAAAAAAAAAAAAAAAAAAGTGTTTGTAGTTTCTTACCTCTTCTGATCCAGCTTCACTTTCTCTACTTCTCTGTGTAATGAAGTAATCTGGAAACAGAAGACTATTATACTAGAAAAATTCAGAAGTTAACTCATAAAAGAAGAGCATTGGAACTGAGAAAGCCAGACTACACCAATGTCTGCTAGAAAGACAAAATGGTTGCATAAAGGTTTACAGACCAAAAATTGAATAATGGAGTTGTGACTTTGAAAGCTTCACCCTAAGATAACTCTAGATCAGAACATACACTAAGTCATCCACAAACATCCATATATAATTCAGTTCTATAGTGTTGTGTTTTTTTTTTTCCACAACTAGAAAGGCTTGCTGCATCTGGAACACTGAAGGCCTTTAAGGATCTAAGCAAGCAAAATCATGTTACACTGGATGTCACCCTACCTTCTCTCCATTCTCTATCAGTGTCCGATCCCAGGCATTAACTTGTGTAGCTTGATGGAGAAAGTGTTTCTCTTGGTCTTCCAATTCCAGACTCCACTTGTTTATCAAACTCTCCAGCTGGGCATAAGTCATCACTGGAGGCGTGCTGAGAGGAAGCATGAGACAGAACAGAACACAAGATCAAAAACCAAAACATAAACATAACAACACGCATTTATCTGTCCTCTGCCAGATATCAGTGTTAGTACTGCCACCTCTTGCCCCAGTCAGGGAACAGTTATAGCAAAATACTCACCTGGTGCTTGTTGTGGTTACTGCAGCTGTAGAAGTCACAGCTCCAATGGCACCAGTTGTATTTAATGGCTTAAGATTCAAAGCAAAGCTAGAAGCAGAAGTAGTGCCTGGAAAAAAAGAGATGCAAGTTGAGCAACAGATGAGGACCCATCTGCTATCTAATTCCTCACAATCACTCCAAAAACAAGCTTTAGAGAGACCTTGAGAGTTGAGCAGCACCTATGTTATTGCACTGAAAACTGACTGGTAACTGCCTCCAGAAAAAGACATTCAGTCCCGAATCCCAACACTGTGCAGCAGCAAATTCCATGGCAGGTTTTCATGTGAGGGTTGCTGCGTAATTACGGCACTTATCTCTGCTTGAATCAGATTAATGAGGCAGAACTGAAACATAAACCATCTCTCCCAAACACTCCCCGTGAGTCTTTGGCCTCTCCCTCCCTCCATCACAACACATCTCCCTCACTTCTTAGAGCAATTCTGCACCTACACAGGCAAGCTAGAGAAGGAACAGCTAATCTGTTTTACTTGCTTCAGACTAGAACATCAAAATCCACAGGCCTTCTTTCACCCAAAGGCCCTTTACTGTGGACAGGTTCTCAGAAGTCATAAGTAACAGTGCATCTGGGGAGACAGAAAAGGAGGGTCAGTGAAGGAAATACCATGCTGCTTCGGCATCTAGTTCTTACCAGTGGCAGTACTTGTTGCAGCAGCTGTCGTGCCAGGAACTTTTAGTCCAAATCCAAGCGTTCCAAGACTGGCTGTTCCAGCGGAAGGGGCACCAACTGTAACCAGAAGACAACATTAAGAGCTTGTGTAATCCATCAAATACAGCACCCCTTTGAGAAGCTTTACCCTGCCTGCTCACCCATCTCCATTCAGTCTTTATTTGTATTAACCAGGATGACGGTTAATCACTACAAATACAAGTCCATACCACTGGCATATATGGTATGGGCAAATTGCAGCTGATTAGTTAAAAGTAATCTGTGTGTTAGCATAAATCTTGTGAAGATCTTTGGGAGAAGCTGCCTAAATTTTCAGAGGTGGATGCAAGACAGCATTATGTATGTAACAGCAGCATTAATGCTTTTAAACAGTGACAGTTACTTAGCCAGTCTCCATAATCAAAGGAAACTGAAGCATTAACAACTAACTCATTGGAGGCTGAGGAAGAAAGCAGTTAGGACTGCCTTCAATCCTCGGTTACTGCCTTAAGGCTATCAGAAAACAGACACTACTACTTCCTGCCATGAAAATAATTTTGCAAGAGAAAAACTGCCAGGTACTACCAGAGGAACTTGCAAGCATACAGCCATGTGAATACCTGTTTTTAGCATACTGTACCTCCACTGTCACAGGCCACTGTCCTTAAAGAAGTGCAAACACCTGATGCAAGAGTCAAAAGCAGACATAACCAGACTCAAGGCACTATGGTCTGAAAGGCAGCAGCTTAAAACATCACTAGAAAGCCCAGCTGTGGTGGTATCATCCGGAAAGAGAAACAAAAAAATTCACATACAGCTGGAACTGCCCCATGCTGCAGCTGCTGTCTTGAATAAAACCCTCCATGCCTCACCACTGGGACAGTTTGCCAGAAGACTCAAAGAAGAAAGGTGGCAAACAGCAAGAATAGCTGGCCGTTTGAATTCTCCCATATTAGCCCAGCATCTGCAGCTCCACTTCTGACCGGTACCACGAACCATGATGCTTATTCATTCCCTCAACAGATAAAATCTGTATATGGTGACTTACGTGAGAGGTTCGTGGTGGTAGATGATGTTGGTGCTGAAGAACTCACTAGAGATGCAAACAATGTAGGCCCCGTTGAACCAAGAACAGAAGTTGTGGTGGTAGAGGCAGTTGTAGCAGTTGTGGTTGTCACTACAAACAGAAAAAGTGTCAATCTTGTACAATCATGCTGAGAGTATGATAGAAATTTGCCCACCTACACCAGCTTTTTTTGGGATGTAAGAATTTTTGAACTCTTTTTCCTCTTATTCTACCTCACCTCTCTCTCTCTTATGTACCCTTTAAACCTGTGGCACTCTTCCACTATGCTCCAGCAACAAGTACAGAATAGAACTGAGCACATGGAACTTAACAAAAAATACAGGATACTAAGCTCAACATCTTCATGAAGTGTCACAGATTACTGATGCCATTGCAAATTCACAGCAACAAACACTTCTAGCCCATTTTCAGACTCCAGTTTAGAACATTATTGCCAGAAGTACATCAGATTCACAACATCCTGAGTAATTATTTCCTAAAATTGCTTCCTACCTCCAAGTTTGGTTCCAAAGGACAGAGAGGGGCCCTGGCTGGTACTAGTGGTCAGCGTTGCTGGGGGTGCACTAGTGGCTGCTGTTGAAGGCAATGACCCGAAGTTTAGACCTGGAACAAGTACCAGAAGTAAAGGGAAAAGACAAACCTTTTGCTACACAGACACTGTGGTTTCTGCTGGTCACAGCAACAGTCAAGTTAGAAGCAATAAGAGTATAAGAACAACATTCAATGTAACAAATACTCTGCATTATCCAGGAAATGAGCCAGAGCTAACAAGCTCATTATGTAAAAAGTCCATGATTATAAGACAGATGAGCATCAGCTTCACCCCAGAGTTGATGCCCTTCCCTCCAATACCTGCACTGTCACCATAAAGTAAATCAAAGGCTACAAATGGAACTTCTGCTGGACGCTGCAGTAGTGAGCAGGTTCCTGCTGTTAGAGAGGTGAACAGTGGCATGATACCACGGGCCAGGTGCATCCTGCGGCACCTCCTCCCCACCACTCCAAGCCCTTTCCCTCTGCACCAGCAAACCTGCCAAAAACATTTAAGATATACTTCAAATGCAGCTGGCATTCTACACACACTGGCAAAATTACATCTGCCTCACTCTACAAACCCAAATGCTAGATAGCTGTTTTTACTCATCACTGCAGACTCTGGACAGGCACATCAGAAAAGACTCTGATTCCAGACACACGCATTTCACACCAGCAGAACCAGAAGGCTGCAGAACCTCCACACCACCCCCAGTTGCCCTCCACGCTGACAAGCTTCCTGACTACAGCTGCCATCTCAAGCCTAAGCACTCACCCACAGACTGTCCCCCAAGGCTGAAGGGGGTTGTTGACTGGGTTGCAGCTCCTAAGGTGGCAGCCGTGGTGGCAGCAGCTGAGGGTGCTGTTCCAAAGGTCAACCCTGTGGGTGCTGCTTGCGAACCTGCAGCGCCAACACTGAAGCTGACTGTTCCGGCCTGAGTTGTGGTACTGCTGGAAAACGTGAACCCTCCAGTTGTCCCGGACTGAGCCGTAGTGGCGGTGGTGGTGGTGGTGGCAGCAGATCCAAACACAAAGCCAGAAGGGGCTGCTGCTTGGCTCGAGGGCACACTGGTTGGTACAGAGATACCAAACACAAAGCTCCCTGTGATTCCAGAAGCTTGAGTTACAGTACTCCCTCCAAAGTTTAACTTTGGTGCATTTGTCCTACAGAAGAAAGGCGAAGGAAAAAGAAAATAGAAAAGAGAAAGGAAATAAGAAAATGAGAGAAAAAAATGAAAAACAGAAAAGAGAATGTTTGAGATGTACATCCAGTCAAGTATTGAGTCAGCTTCTAACAGTCTATCACCCTTCAAAAAGATGTGCACCTAACCAGATTTATTTTTCAATTTTGACAGACTGTACTGCAACTCCCATCACCTTGTTAAGTCTCTTTATACTGTGTGTCCCCTCAACAACCTCCACTGGGCCAGAAACATTTATGGCAACGTAAGTGAAGTTGCTTATTCTCTCAGGTTCTAAGCATCTTTTTCACTGCCTTTATGTAAGACTACATTTTTCAAGAAACTTTTACAAAACTACTAGTCCCCATTTGAGCTCCCTTCCCACTGCTCCCATCTGGCAAGCTCCAACAACCACAGTTCTGAAGAATCACCTCATAAGCTTTACAGTCTTATCTAAAGACAAAACAGTCCCACTTGGATGAAAAATCTTTCTGAGAGCTGCAGGTTCAGATCAGGTAGACGTTTTGTGCTCAGACACAAAGTTTTACTGTTTCTTCTTGCAAGCATCAATACTCCAATTACTGCCTGAAGTGTGGAACAGCTCATTCTAAACACCCATCTGTAAAAGTCAGCACTGACAAATAACTAGTCTCGCTGAACACTCTGTCCAACGTGCGATAGAGTAATGGGAATTCTAAGGTGCAGGAGAAACAAGTTTGCTCACCCAGAAATTACTTACAAACCGAGGAGCACTCACACTCCGCAGCGGCCAGGGCCGCCTCAGCAACGCGAACACCCCCACCCCGCGACCGACCGCCCGGCACCCG
>JANHFX010006972.1:0-29100 GCA_027560015.1 Chloroceryle amazona | reverse complement strand
ATAGAATCATCCAGGTTGGAAAAGACCTTTAAGATCATCAAGTCCAACCATTAACCCTACTCTACCAAGTCCACCACTAAGTCGTGTCACCAAGCACCATGTCTAACAGCTTTTAAATACATCCAGGGATGATGAGTCAACCACCTCTCTGGTCAGCCTGTTACAAAATCTGACAACCCTTTCAGTGGAAAATTTTTTTCTAATGTTCAGTTTAAACCTCCCCTGGTGCATCTTGAGGCTATTCCCTCTTGTTCCGTCACGAGTTGTGAGAAGAGACCAGTGCCTACCTCTCTACAATGCTCTTTCAGATTGTTGTAGAGAGCAATAAGGTCTTCCCTTGGCCACCTTTTCCTCAGACTAAACACCCCCAGTTCACTTAGATGCTCCTCATAAGACTTGTTCCCTAGGTCCTTCATCAGCTTAGTTGCTCTCCTTTGGACCTGCTCCAGCACCTTGTATTGAGGTGTCCAAAACTGAACACAGTACTCGAGGTGTGGCTTCACCAATGCCAAGTACGGAAGGACAACCACCTCCTTGGTCCTTGCTGCCACACTATTTCTGATACAAGCCAGGATGCCATTGGCCTTCTTGGTGACCTGGGCACACTGCTGGCTCATATTCAAGCTTTTTGTTGATCAGCACCTCTATGTCCTTTTCTGATGGGCATGTTTCCAGACACTCCTCCCCGAGCCTGTAGCATTGCATGGGGTTGTTGTGGCCTAAATGCAGGAGCCGGCACTTGGCCTTGTTGAAGATCATTCAATGGACCTCAGCCCATATATCCAGCCTGTCCAAGTCTCCCTGAAGATCCTCCCTGCCCTCAAGCAGATCAACATTTCCATCCAACTTTGTGTCACCTTCAAACTTACTGAGGGTGCATTCTATCTCCTTATCAAGATCATTGATAAAGATGTTAAACAGAAGTGGTCCCATATAATAGCTCAACTTAAAAAAGAAAAATAAAAAGAAATGCTGGTATTCTTCAGGACAAATTTTTGTCTACTTTGCAATCTGAAGTTTGTCAGTTTTGTACTTAACACAATTGGTGAGGCTCTGGGTAATATTTATTACAAAAATACCCTACTGGATCCCTTTGAAAACCTGGACCTTTAAGAGCTGAGAGAAAACATGTAACTCCTTTTCCTTGCCAAATCAAAGAGAAACATAGCAGATATCCAGAGACTTGTGGATGCCAGGGATGGGGGTTGCTTTGCTGATTCTTCACCTGATGATTTGGTATATGTTAATTTGAAAAATGCAGTAAGACTCCCAATGCACTGAAGCCTGAAAGAGCAGTATGATTTTAATGAGGTCACACTTAGCACTGTGTATGTTATTCCTACAGCTTCCAAGATGAACACCCCTTGGCTGCAAAAGTTCTGAAACAAGTATGGTTTGACTGCATTCTAATAGATAAATTTCATTTTCTTTGAGTGACTCTTGATCACTTTTCAAAGTCATGTGTGTAATCACTGCAAAACCTACAATTTTCATAATTATAAATATTGGCTATTTTGAGGTTTATGGAATCTTTCTGTCATGTATTTCTTGCGTTCCCAGTTAACTCCCAATGCTACCAGCTGTGAACTTGAAAGGCCTCCTGGTATGGGTAAGGATCCTATTGGTGAAAAGATGTTTTAGCTATGGAAAAAGCCTATCAAAGAAGGGCTAACCAGTAAAACAAACCTCTGTAATTAGTAGGTTCTTAGAGATCATGATAGTGAGACAAAGTCCTCAGCTGGAGGCTGTAGAGTCCAAAGGCCACTTCAGTCCAGCTGGTTGACAGGATTATGTCTCCACTACTCCTTATTGTAGCTATAATTGAGTCTCTTAAACTTCTGGTCCTTTGCTTCCTGGCTCAGGGCAGCTGCTACTGTGGCTAATGCTGAATCAGATATGGCTAAATGAGATCTGACTATAATAGTCTGGCATAAGCAAATCTGGTTTTCCTAGTTAAGCCCTCAAAGAGTACATGTAAACTAGAACAGATAGTGTCAGGACCTACTGGTAAGTTTCTAAACAAAGTGATATGTTAATGCCAATCATATCATAACAGTTCAGGTGGGCATGCAATAAAATGCCACATCTCTACAATAAGTGTTTGCAGTTTGGCTGGGGAGAGCACCCTAGCTGGGATGTGATAGCAGTCAGTATCACTAATCTGGAAGGACATCATGAAGAAAGACAATTTTCTGTCTGCCTATAACATACTTGGCTCATATTTCAACTGTGGTGGGCTGGTGCCCTTTGGCTGATGATGGAGGAGGACTTGCTATTGGGGTTAGACTGGCACCAGTGTAGCCTGGTTTAAAATTAGTAAGGGTGTTTCTGCATGGGCGGCAGTTGCACCTTTATGTTTCAGTGCAGATGTGTCTGTAAAGGGTTGGAATGAGACGTTTCTTTTTCCTATGGAGTAGGTGGGTAAGATGAATGATCGTTTGAACACAGTTACAGCTTTTTGTGTGGGTGAATTGCTGACTGTGTTTATTGTAAGACATTCCTTTTGGGGGAGGAGTAGGACAGCAGAGACTATTCTGTCTCCCTCCAAGCACGAAGAGAAACACTGCCAGCAGATGAATGCTTCTGTACCTCTGACTCTTTCCCACATACTCTGTATAGGAGCAGCTTTCTGACACATATTCTGTATAGGAGTAGCATCCATGCAGACAGACTCTTAGAGTCACCCAAGGAGGACTTCTGCCACCGCAGTTCCATGTGAACTGAGAACCATATTTCAGGAGAATTGCAAGGGGCTCTGATTTTGTCTGATACCAGATCCACCAAGTCACTTAAACAAGTTGAGCTAAGACCTAAATCTACCTGTGCCATGAAAAAAAAAAAAGTGTTGTTTATTCAGCACTGTATGCAGAATACATATCTTGACACTCTGCTGTTTGTGGTTTAATGGCTGGATAAAACTGGGCTTCCCCCACAGGACGGTAACCCTTTGCCTTACTGATATGGTACGGACAACAGGTGGCCATTGGCACTCCATTGGTCTCTAAAACTTTTGTTCTAGCTTTTTGACAATCTGTTGCAAGGGTAGTTGATTTTGTCAGACTGCTTCCTGGGACCATCACCAAGATAACTCAACCTGCAATGCTCAAGTTGGTTTCTTCTCAAGCTATCACTCAAGAAGGGCTTGGTTGCCCTCTGGCCAGTCTGCCAGTCCTGTAAGGGTTCCTTGGTTATCTCAGACAGGCACATCTTGGAGGACAGCATGAAGCAGGAGGGGACATCCCATGCCATTCTGGGGACAAGAAGAAGTTTTGTATTCCTGGCCAGGGAAAATAATTTTGACTTGCCATCTGGGGAGAAGCAAATGTTTCCCACCACTTTTCCCTCCATATCCTCTCCAGTACAGGAACAAATAATTTGTTCTCCTTCTACATAGTGATGTTTCTGCCAGGGGCAGCATAAAAGGGAAATAACAGGGTATATGGAGCCAAAAGGCAACAGAGTGTCTGTGCTGTGCCAGAGAAACCAACCCAGTGCAATATATTAGGGGGGGGGCTAAAGCCAAGAGCTCTAATTCCCAGTGGCTGTGATGCATCATGTTTCCAAAGGCTTGTACAAAGCCTCCCCCTCCCCATAACAGCCCCCTTCTGTGAACAAAGCGAAACTCACAAGGCTCTCAGTATTGCCTGAGCACATTTCTTGAGGAGCATAGTTCTTGCTGTGAACATTAAACCTCAAACTTGGCTGAATGCAGGATAGAGAACAATGTCATTGCATTTCTGCTCCCCCTCCTCTGACTTTCTTGCTTGACTGAAACTGTGGAGCTAGATGCTAATAAATCAGCAATCAGCCATGCCCTTCTGAATAATCTTCTGTTTCCCTAAATTACCTCTTCCGTCTAATATTGGTAGTTTCATGTAATTAATGCTAGACAAGAGAAGGCTTGGGACTCGTGGCCTACAGGAACAGAGGCTTTTGCTATGCAAGTGTCTTCTGCATCTGAAAGAACTCTGCCTTAAGTAATTGTTGGCCTGATTTTAGGATTACTGCTGGAATAAGTTAAAACAGACAAACCAAGTTGCCTGATGCATGGCAGAGAGGGCTGGAGTCATGAGGCCTTTGCTTTTGCCTCACTGCACTGATAACATTTTACACAGGCAAACTGTGAGCTAATCCCAGAGTGGCTGGAAATCTCTCTGGGAAGGACATTGCCTGCCACTCCTGTATAATGGAGATGGAGTGTTTAGACACAATGCAAGCTTACATAATTTTCCTGACTAAGTGATTTCTTCTTTGATAATGTATAAATCAGATGTACCTTAAACTGCCGTCCTGTTTTCCTGAAAGCCTGAGCAAATCTGTGCAAGCTGGAAATAATGATCCCTTGATAAATAATGGAACTTAATTTCCCAGGCAGGGGGGGAAATGGTGCAGGCAATATTCTCATGAAAGGAACAGAAAAGGCTTTTGCAAAGGCTTAACCAATATCTGTGATACTGGTTTTGGTTAAAGTACAGTCTTCAGGCAGAGAAAGAGAATGTTTTGGAGGGGATGATTTCTGCCCTGCTGACTTGGAGAAGAAGAGAGTAAGTGTTTCTAGGGAGTGGGAAGCAGCTATACTTGCTGAGCCTTGGCACGGTGACAATCTCTCTGGCCCCTTCAGTGAATATCTGTTGGTTTCCATTAAAATGCTTGTTACTCTAAAAGGATGGATTTGAAATCAGTTGGTGTACGGGTTTAGGGAAACATTAACTGGTGCAATGAACATCTGGCCAAATGACACATAGGCAGAGATGCTGCAGTTTCCTACACAATATACACACAGAAGTGGTCATGCTTTATCCAAAGGGAGCTGTGCTCAAGAGCCAGTAATGAGTCTGTATAACTCATGAGTTTCATTTGTAAAATGTGTTATCAGAGGTTATAGAGAGGCTCCAAACTGAGGCCATGCTGCTGCATTTGCTGAGCTTTTTTGGGAAAAGGGCAACTGTCTCCAACTTCCAGAACTCATCTCCAGCATGGAAACAACAACTGTTGGCAAAGGTGGTGGCTTTTCTCTCTCTTCTGTCTCTTCTGTTTTGCCTCTTCCTGTTGTGTTAACTGCCAGTGAGAAAGGTGAAGAGATTGTTTCACCTGGGTCAAGCAAAGGGGCTGGGCTTACTTTAAAAATGAAATTATGAAGGCACAGGAGCAGGCTGTCCCTATGTGCCAAAAAATGAGCTGGTGGGGTAGAAGACTGGCCTGGTTGAGCAGGGACATTTTGCAAGAACTTGGGAGAAAAAAAAAAAAAAGTTTATTAACTTTGGAAGAAGGGGCAGCTGAACCAGGAAGTGTTTAAGGACATTGCAAGGTCATGTAGAAAGAGAATTAGAGATGCAAAGGCTTGGTTGGAACTTAAGCTGGCCAATTCTGTCAAGGATAATAAAAAGGGAAAATCTCCATTCCTTAGTAGATGAAGGGGGGAACATAGTAATGAAAGACAAGGAAAAGGCTGAGGTGCTCAACACCTGCTTTGTCTCAGTCTTTAACAAAAAGACTGGATATCCTCAGGGCAACTGGGCTCCAGAGTTGGTAGGCAGGGATTGGGAGCAGAATATCCCTCCTAAAATCCAGGAGGAAGTAGTTAGTAACCTGCTGTGCCACTTAGATCCTAACAAGTCTATGGGTCCGGATGGGATTCATCCTAGGGTGCTTGGGGAGCTGGCACAAGAGCTGTCTAGGCCTCTCTCCATCATTTATCACCAGTCCTGGTTAATCAGGCAGGTCCCAGAGGACTGGAGGTTGGCCAGTGGGATGCCCATCCACAGGAAGGTCCGAAGGAGGATCCAGAAAACTATAGGCCTGTCAGCCTGACCTCAGTGCCTGGCAAGGTTATGGAGCAGATCATACTGAGTGCCATCAATCAGCACAATACAAGACAAGCAGGAGCTCAGGCCCAGCCAGCATGGATTTAAGAAAGTAAGGTCCTGCCTAACCAACTTGATTTCATTCTATGTCTGGTAGACAAGGGGAAGGCTGTTGATGTGGCCTACCCAGACTTCAGCAAAGCCTTTGACAAAGTATCCCACAGCATCCTCCTGGAAAAGCTGGCAGCCCATGGCTTGGACAGGTGCATCCTTTGCTGGGCTAAAAACTGGCTGGATGACCGGGCACAGAGAGTGGTTGTAAATGGTGCCGCATCCAGCTGGTGTCGGGTGACCACTGGTGTCCCCAGGGATCAGTACTGGGACCAGTTCTATTCAACATCTTTATTGATGACCTGGATGAGGGGATCGAGTCTACTACTAGTAAGTTCACAGATGACACTAAGTTGGGGGGGAATGTCAATCTGCTGGAGGGTCAGGAGATGCTGCAGAGGGACCTGGACAGGCCGAGTCGATGGGCTGAAGCCAATAGTATCAGGTTTAAAAAGACTAAGTGTAGGGTCCTTACACTTCGGCCACAGTAACCCCATGCAGCACTACAGACTGGGGGATGAGTGGCTGGAGAGCGGCCTGGCAGAGATGGACCTGGGAGTACTGGTTGATAACTGGCTGAACATGAGTCAGCAGTTGTGCCCAGGTGGCACAGAAGGCAAATGGCATCTTGCCTTGTATAAGGAATAGTGTGGCCAGCAGGTCAAGGGATGTAATTCTCCCCCTGTACTCGGCACTGGTGAGGTCTCACCTCGAGTATTGTGTGCAGTTCTGGGCCCGCACTTCAAGAAGGACAGTGAGGTGTTGGAGCGGGTCCAGAGGAGAGTGATGAGGCTGGTGAAGGGACTGGAGGGAAAGTCTTATGAGGAGAGAGAGGCTGAGGGAGCTGGGGTGGTTCAGCTTGGAGAAGAGGAGACTCAGGGCGGACCTTATCACTCTCTACAACTACCTGAAAGGAATTTGTAGTCAGGTGGGGGTTGGGCTCTTCTCCCAGGCAGCTAGTGACAGAACAAGAGGCATGGTCTGAAGCTGTGCCAGGGGATCTTTAGGTTGGATCTTAGGAAGCATTTCCTCACAGAAAGGGTGATTAGACGCTGGAATGGACTGCCCAGGGAGGTGGTGGAGTCACCATCCCTGGAGGTGTTTAAGGAAAGATTGGAAGTGGTGCTTAGTGACATGGTCTAGCTGGTCATGGTGGTGGGTCATAGGCTGGACTTGATGATCTTGGAGGTCTATTCTAGCCTCAGAAGTTCTGTGATTCTGTGATTGTCTTATTTCAGAAGGCTCATTGTGTCTGTTTCGGATCTTGCTCAGACATAAACTGTTTATCTCTTCACACATGTAAAATACGAGGCTTTATGGATGTAGAATCAGTAGTTTACAACTCCTTGGACAGAAGGTTTAACCCTCTCTTAAGGGTGAGGAAAGCACACATAGAGTTTCAATGACTGACTGGAGGCCTAATTATGGGTAGGGAGTAAGCTTGAGATTAAAAATAAGGTTTGAATTCAGTCCCTTAATGAACACTGCTAGATCTCACTACCTCATTTTATGCAGATGTACAAGCAGCGTATGTTTTACACAACAGACTCATCACGTTGACTCATTGGAAGCGGCAGAAAAGGGAGAGTTTCTATATTATCCACTATCTGCCTTTTGCAATGCACTTTCCCTGTCTCTGTACCTTAAACGCCCTCCTCACTGTGGTCTCAATGTGTGCATGCATTCGTGAAGCACAGGCGTCCTTGCCAGATGGAAGTCTATGCAATTGCACTTCAAAGAAAGGGGGCAATGGTGGAAGGGGAAGGAGGGGATTTTGGCAGGATGGAGCTGGTTGTGGAATCTGCCCCTGTGGCCTAGGAATTGTGCAGATGGGGAGCACTGTCTGCCAGCATCTGGACTGCATGTTCCGTGGGGAGAAGGAAGCCCATAAATTAGTCTCTCTTTTTCTTTTTCTCTGTAGCTTAACATTTATTTATTTGTTCTTTCCTCTCTTCCCCTTTGTCCCTCGTTGTCATGAGCTGCAAAACTAATGTCACCATCTCAAAATCTGTTAATGCAACTGCTGTGCAAGTTCAGGTTATCAAAGTATTAGCTATGCAACTCTGCAAACACCTGGGGAACATCTGTCTGCCATCACAGAAAAGACTGGGTGTCAGAGAAAGTTAATCAGGTAGTGATGGCTGGTGCATTAGGATGAAGTTCTTGCTCTGTTTTTTCACCCTCTTCTCCCTAATAAGTTTAGTGGTGATGGCAATGAGTGACTCCCCCCAGCCCATGGATGTTCAGAAACTGGTAGTGGACATGCTTTTAGTTTCAGTAAGAGTATATACTACCTTTGAGACTTTTGCTATCATTGGCGACAACCATTGTTGTTTCTCTGGGTAGCAGATGCTAACTGTGTCTCCAGTGGAAGTCTGTTCATTCCTCCTCCCCTAAGAAATAAACTATAATTATCCAGGATGAAGGTAGGAGAAGGATTCATGAGGTAGAAATCAAAGATGGAGGTGTTTTTAGCAAATCAATAGATTTCTGAAGAGTTGAATAGCATAGTGAGAACATTTGAAGGACTGGCAGAGAAACAGCGTGAATCCGTCCAGCATGAGGCACAGCCACTTGCATTGACTCAGCCTCTTGGCTCCTGCTAGAAAATCTGAGCAGGAGGAGTTAAAAAGGCAAAGCTATCTCCCCTGTGGAGACTTAGATATGGTGGCTGAAAATCTGGTCTACACTAGACTTCTCTGTAGACCAGGTTTTTATTGTTTT
Organism: Chloroceryle amazona; assembly: GCA_027560015.1. Taxonomy (NCBI): domain Eukaryota; kingdom Metazoa; phylum Chordata; class Aves; order Coraciiformes; family Cerylidae; genus Chloroceryle; species Chloroceryle amazona. The sequence continues at coordinate 20,461 of JANHFX010006972.1, read as the reverse complement.
CTGACCTCAGTGAATCATTGTTGCCTCAGGGAAAAGGGGAATGTAAGCTACATGAGGAAGAAGCACTCCCAGGGAAATTGTGAAAGAGCAGTAAGGAAGAAACAGCTGTCCTGTGTTGCTTTAACTCGTCTGCTTCTGGATCACCTGACTAAGTTTACTTTCCCAATTTGCAGCAACCTGGGACGTGCTTGCTAGGTCCTCCTACCTGTTATGGTAAGCCTAATATCAGAGGGACTGACCCCAGCAGGCTCAGTCCCATACCTGGCTGCCCTAGCAATGATGAACAAGGAGGGAAGTGGTTGCTGACACACTGTGAGCTGCTGCCAAGGAACCCCATGGGTTACTGTGCATGGTTACCGTGATGCATTTCTTACCATGATGAGGTGCCTGAAGATCCAGTTGACCTCACTGGACATCCAGTTCCAGGAAAGATGTGCTTTTCTCTTTTCCTCTTGTAGGATGTGAGCACTGCTGATAGAATTCTCTCCAGAGTCCCTCCCACACCTGACTGTTTTAAAAGACAAAAATGGAGCAAATGGGAAGGTCACAGGGCTTGAATCTGAGTGAAAAGAGGTGGAACAATCCAGGATGCCTGAAAAAACAGCTCCAGCAAGTAGGAAGCTGATCTTGACTGGGAAGACTCCACTGAGGAGGTTCCTGCTGTGACACTCCCTGCTTTGGTGGGTAGGCTAAAATCACTCTGCCTGGATCTAAACTGGTTTTAATGCTTGCTTTCATTATCCCTTTGGTGGCTGCAGCATCAACATGTCTGTCTGTCAGGCCATTCCCCACTGGAGGGGTGCTTAGTCCTCAAGAGACAGCACTTTATGCTGTGCTGCACAGTCAATACTAGCTTGCTTCTAGTCTTGCCAGAGCTTATCAGCACCCAGCAACAACTGCTCCTACACCCTGCTCTCTGTTCTGGCTTGCATGCAGGGGACATCTCTGTGCCTCCTGGCAGCCCCTCCTGCAGTCCCAGTGCTCCCAGTCTCTTTGTCAGGATGAGCACATCAGGCTCTGATCCCCTGGGTAGTTTTGTTCCTTGCCCACCTGAGTGCTGATGCTATGGTAAAAATAACTCTGCACGGAAATGAGAGCACTGATTGGGATTTAAATAAAATTTACATAAAACTCTGCCTTGAGTACTAATTAATTACATATTAAAAGCCCCTAAAAAAGCGGAAGGCGGGGGCTTGTCTGCCTTTCCAAACAGGGGGAAGCTATTAGGAATCACAGAATCATAGAATCATTTATGCTGGAAAGTACCTTTAAGATCAAGTCCAACTGTTAACCTAGCACTGCCAAGTCCACCAAAAAACGACTCCCTAACCATCTCATCTACACATCTTTTAAATACCTCCAGGGCTGGTGACTCAACCACTTCCCTGGGCAGCCTGTTCCAATGTTTGACAACCCTTTTGGTGAAGAAATCTTTCCTAATATCCAATCAAAACCTTCCCTGGCACAACCTGAGGCCATACAAATTATCACTTTCTACTTGGGAGAAGAGACCAAACCCCTACCTCTGCTACAACTCCTTTCAGGTAGTTGTAGAGAGTGATAAGGTCTCCTCTGAGTCTCCTTTTCTGCAGGCTGAACAACCGCTTCCCTCAGTCACTCCTCACAGGACTTGTGCTCTAGACCCTTCACCAGCTTTGTTACTCTTTGGACACTCTCCAGTACCAAAATGTCCTTCCTATAGTGAGGGGCTCAAAACTGAACACAGTATTTAAGGTGCAGCCTCACCAGTGCTGAGTACAGGGGGATGACTACTTCCCTAGTCTTGCTAGCCACACTATCTCTGATACAACAACAGGGAGGTGAAGACTTTCAGTGGCTTGACTGAAGTACCATGCTTCAGTCAACTGGTGTGATGGGAGACTTGCCACTGGCAGGCAGGAGAGAGTTTTTTTTGCTGTGATGGGGCAGTGCTTCCAGCCTCATTCTATGTTGTCTCTAGGCCTCCTTCTTGCCCAGATAGTGCTTAGCACCATGCAGAAGAGGCATTTAGCTCCTGATCTTGTCCACTACCCAGGGCAGTAGAAAGCAAGTGCAACATCAAGAGGAAGAGGGACTATGTTAGTACTCACATGTGCTCCATGGTAGCACCATCTATTACAAATATTACAAGGGACAGCTCTGCTGCTTGTGGTGTCTTACTGGTTAATTAAGCAATGTGATGTACAGTCTGGGTGGCACCACCACTTAATTTGCTCCTTACACTGTCTATCTTATTTAATCTATCTAGGATTTTACAGAGTGCTCATCACCATGGAAGGCTGAGGATAGAAAGGCCTTCAAATTTTACTCCAGTTTTTAGTACTGTCTGAATCCCTTGGCCACTGTTAGAAAATGGGTCATGTAAATGGACAAGCAGGGAAGACCAGTTGCTTCAGCCATTGAACCAGCTTGCTGTGTCAGAGACAACATTTGGCTTTCCCTGGACATGGACTGGACTCCTCACACCCCAACAAGTCCTCAGTGAATTTCAGTGGGCTGGGTTATAAGCCTTCTCCACTCAGGTGCACCTTGCTGCACAAAGCAAAAAAAATCCTGCTGTGTACTTAGAGATAGGGCCTGACAGAATATTGGTAACAGTTGGTGAGAGCTTTCAATCTGGGCATAGCTGGAAGAAATCAGACTCTTTTTTCTGCTTTCAAGACGTTTCAATCTGGAAAAACATGGAACAGTTTTGATTTCAATGTGCATTCTGATGGAGACTGCTTGCTAGGTCAGACTTGTAGTCTGTCTGGCTCCTCGCTGCCCTGGGAGATGTCCCTGTCTCCCCCTCAGCCCACCTGAGCATAAAATCACCTTTTACTTCTGCAGAGACAGGCCTCCCTGGCCTTATGGTGGTCCACTGGTTAGCCTGTCAAAAGCTAGGAAGACCCTCCTGTGAAAATTGAGGGTTTGTTGCAAATTTGGACACCACCACCCCCCAAAAAATAATTGCAAATATTGAAATCCTGTGCAGATTGGAGTTTCCTCTCCTTGCTCATCTGTATTCCCAAAGAGTGCAACAGGCTGCTGTAAAAATTTGAAGGTAATACTTCATGTGAGTCAAGAGGCTCTCCCTGCTCAGCTTTGACATGCAATCTCTTTTAGCTATTTTTTTTTTTTTCTTTTTTTTTCATAGAGGTCTGGAACTCACAAATTCCACACGCAGTGGAGAATCCTTCTTTTGTGCCATTAATTTTTCTCCACAGCTGAACATTAAGTACATGGGAGCTGCAGTAAACCTCAATCTGTCCCAGCCTTGGCATTCATGGCACACCTTGATATGACAACTCCCCAAATGGGAGTACTTTCTCATCCTTCCCACTCCACACCCCTAAACCCAACCATTTAGACTCCACAAATATTTTGCTCAAATTGTCCTTCTCAGCACTCTATACATCTGTGTCCCCACATATTTTGAAATTTCCAGTATCCCTGGCACTGTGCTGTCCCTTTGTGACTTGTTTTTGGTGCATGTAACCAAGACAGATCTGCCCTGATCAATGAATAGATGTGGAGGATTCAAGGAAAATATAGTGGGTAGCCACCCTATGGTGGACATATAGTGGATCACCTCTGTTCAGGCCACTGCAGTTATGGAAGAGATGTGAACAGAGACCCTCATGGTTTTTCCAGTTCTACAGAGGTTAATTCTAGTACCTCTGCTAAATTCCAGGTGAGTTCGTTAGATGCTGCTTATCTAATCTTTTTTTTTGGCAATAGTATTTGGCTATTGCTGTGTTCTTTGGACTTTTTACCAGCATGGTAATTGACAAAGGCCTGGGGAGCAAAGTCCAAATTAGAGGCCTGCAGTGCTGGGTGCTGTCCAAAGACAGGAGAAACCAGCCTGAGAGAGATGTGGCGTCCTCTTCCCCTGCCCCAGTTCTTAGCCCATTTTGACATATTTAACTTGTAGCTTCAGGCTGAGTGGGAGCAAACTTAGCATATCAGGTACGGATACTTATGAAAAATATAATTCTTTCTGGAATCTTGGTTTGGCCTTTGTTTTCAGTTTACATATTACCCGTCAAGTGAAGTGTGAAAGTAGAGCTGCTCTGTTCTGCATGGATATTGAGGAGCCCACAGTGTCTGTTGTTCCAGAAGGAGTTTGTTCCCTTTCCAGTGTCCAAGATCTCTTTGTCTTACAATGCATAAAAACCCTGCCAGCCTGTGTAGTGCTGCTGCCATCCTACTGGTCACTGCTTCAGGGCTGGAAACACTATTTGCAAGATGCTTTTGATATGAGTTTGTGTGGATCCTGGAGCTGTGGATGCCACAAAAGTAACATCTCTCCACAACTAGACAATATGTATTCTGTAACCAAGGTTGGGATGACTGAAAGAGCTGCGTATGCATGCAATATGTTGATTTTAAAGTGTTGGAAGAACGTCTAGCTTGTCTGGGTCTTTGGCAAGGTATCCAGATCAGCTCCAGTGCTCAATTTTTCCCTAACTCTACTTTCACCACAGAAATGTTGGGACCCCACTCAGCAGTATATTGTGTTAGAAGCTTGATAAATGTATATGTAACTAAATAGGTGGATTTCTGAAGTGGGGAAATAACTTTGAAATGCAAGTACTTAACTGTCCATTGCATTGGCTTATCAAATGGGCTTGTAAGGAAACTCAATCCCTATTTGTTTCCATTATATTTATCTTGTGTAAAGTATATATTTCAATGTTTCTGAAATTATCAGGACTTAGAAAAGTTTTACTCCCTTCCATCTTCTGAATTTTGTTTCTTTTCCCTCCTTTCTCTACACCACTGGAGACAGTTGTAGATCAGGATAGGATGCAAATCTGCAGAGTGCTGCTAGAGCTTCAGATACTTTCGATGTGTCCTGCTCACATGCTCAAGATATTTGCTGAGCTTATTAATTTTCTTGCTAGATATTTAAACCCTTTATAGCCCTTCTCTGAGGGAGGAGCGGGGATACTACCTCCTAGGACAACATGGGAATTTTAACAAGTTCCCTTTTAATGCAGAGGTCCACAACAATAACAGCACTTACGCTCTAACATCTTCCAATTCCACATTACAATAGTGGCATACTATGCATCTTAAGTTTGTACCAGTTTCTTGGAAGCATCCTGTAGTCCCTAAACTGAGTATCTTTTGTATGACTGCCTGTGATGACCATGCCATGACTGGTCTGATTTACTCCTCTACAGACAGTACACCTGCCCAAAGTTCCTCATACACTGACAGAGGTTAGAATGGTCAGGATAAGATCAGTTCTGCATTGATATATTTCCCAGGACAGCTTATCCTTAAATGTAATTACCTCAGCCTTTTCATGCATATCCTCTGTTTGCTAATGTTACTCCTTCTCCTTATCTAGAGAAAATCCAGATATTTTCTCTCAGTGATCGTGAATGGAGTGAGGGGCTGGTGGAGTAGTAAAGGCTCACTGCTTCCAAAATAACTGCATTTTATTTGAGCCATTTCAGACGCCTTTTATTGTTCTAGTGATCACAAAGGAAATAACTCATTCTCAACTCCCTTAAAATCTTCAAAGCCACTTTTTGTTCCTGGGTGCTGCTGGCTTTAATTTATTTTCACTTGTAAATGTAAGCTATTTTATTAATGTATGTTCCACCATGTATCTTCCAGGTTAATAGGTATTTTAAGTAAGGTATTTTAAAGCTTTTTTTAGGGATTATTACTGCAAAGAAAAAATAAATCACTTTCCAATACCTGTGATAAATTCAGAGCCCAGAATTCAGAGCACAGTTCTCCAGAACTGAAAATGGTCACTGTGTTTTGAGGGCCAAACCATAGATTTGGATTGGAAGAAACTCAGGAGGCCATTTAGAACTTTCTTTAAGCAGGGTCAGTGATCTGACTTACCCTACCTCTTTGTCTCATCCACACTATAACCTTAATGGTGATGCTAGCTGTTGAGTAGTGTAGGAAAGAAAAATCACCAAAACCCACAAAATTATATCTCATTTTGAAGCACAACTGCAAACACTATTTTCTCTTCTACAATATAAGCAATCTCTTCTGCTAATAGTGAACCACAACAACCCCACCTGATAATAAAATTTCTTAGAAATCTCTTGCACACAACTGCCATGGGTTTCTGTCCAGACCTGCTTCGTATTCTGAGTTGCTAGGAAGTGCTTGGGGCTGAGCGGAGTCAGCTCTGTGTTTGGGGAAAGGGGCTGCATGCCACACATGGCAGCTCTGGTGAGGCAATGCAGACATCAACATGAAACTGTAGTAAAATCTAACACATGTGTATTTGGCCCAGATGTCCTACCCTAAGAGGTAGATGAATAAAACCATCTTTCCTGAGAGGAGTGATCTCACCTCTGAACTGCTATGGCTGTGCATGGTTATCTAGGGCTAGAAAGAAGCTGTGGTGATATCAATCCTGTTCTCAGCTTCTTGTGTGTGCAGGGTAAGTGCTGCAGTCCTTGGAAGAAGATTTACAACAGTATGTAGGTACCTGACAGGGGTCATACTGGGATCTTCAGAAACTCAGGCACCCAAGTACATCAGTAAATCATTCAGTCCCTCACAGCAATATCCTGAATTTATCTGCAAGGAGAAGCTACTGGATGCCCAGCAGGCAACCACTCTGGGGAATCAGGCTCTGCTTGAGCCTAGGAGAGCTTTATGGCAAATGTCAGAAAGGATACAGCACTGGGAAACTGAACTCACCAGAAATCTTCCCCAGACTCATCGGTGAGCTCTCTCCCTCTACCAGGGTTCAGCCCAGCTTTCCAACCAGGTAAACACCTTCAAATAGACATTGTTAAAAAAAAAAAAAAGAAGCAAAATCAACCTGTCAGATTTTTTTTTTACTTGCCCAAATGTGAATTTCCCCACACACTTCCTAATTACCCTCACCTATAGTCCATATTTGACAGGGGTCAGCCAAGGGACAGGCTTTCTACATACCCACATGGCTCTTGGTGACTGAAGTCCTTTTGACAAACTGTACCAGGCTACTATGCAGTCAGAATATGCTTCTTACACACATAAGACTTAGCAATGAGTGAAATAGCTTTTCTTCAGCTAAATGTGCCATGCATTTAAATTGTCTGTCCTCTATGATAGGCATAGTGATGGAAGGTGTGTGGGCTGGGACTATGCCTTAGCCAGAGATATCATAAAGATCTAACAAACATTGAGAGTGGAATGGATGGGCATGAACAGCACCAGAGGATGTGGCAGAAGAACAAGAATAACAGCTGTTGATGACACCTAAAATAGAAGATTATCAAGATCACACCACTTCTTGAAGCTTCTCAAAACAGACATATTGGGAATAAAACAAAAGACAGACTGAAGCCATTAAGAGGTAAGACAGAGGACAATCCTGAAGACATTTAAGACATCCAGGTAAGGAAAGTAAAGAAAATGAGTAAATCAGCAGTGTTTCCTAATACTTCTGAGAGGCAGAATAGGGTGGATAGACAAAATATCATAAGCACTGTGAATCCTGAAAGTGAACAAAAGGCAGATCCAAAACCATCTGTGGTTACCTACCTAAGAGGGACTCTAGAGATGTAATGACTTATTAGTTTGTGTCACTTGTCCCCCTGTCTTTAGGAGTCCTAGCTGGACGATATAGACACATACCTGTTGGTGCCTGAGAACACATGTGCATGAAGGAATGAGTGTGAATGAAATCAGTGGTTCAGAATAAAATCATCTCACCCAATAAGGTCTCTTGTTGAATTCTGCTGCATTAGTTGAGATTTGTGCAATAGCAGATCACTCTGATTCCTAGCAAAGGAGTCAAAGTTTGATAAACCCTAAAAGATTTACATTCTGCATGAAGAATATGGAATATTCACATGCAGCCCTATGAAAGTAGGTGTGTGCTACAAAGCCTGTGGTTAAATTAATTCTTAAAGCTCCTGAATTTAACATTGCTTTCCTCTCCATAGAGAATGTAACTGGAGGGATAATTTTCTCTCCTCCTCTGCTTCTTTCTTCCTCTACCACCTGTTCCCACATATCATGTCTTCTGTCTTCACTGAAGACTATACTTGCTATGTTGAACGAACAAGCCCTGATGCATGGCTGTAGTCCTGAGGCAAAGGTGTGTTGGGGATATTAAGACATCAGGCTGTGAAAAAGGGGAGAGAAAATCCACAGATAATAGATGTTCTTCCTTGTTTTAATTTCTGTGTAAACTCTGTCTCTAACTCATATGTGAGCTTCAAGACAGCTGTCAGACTGAACACTGCCTGTTAAATACATCTAGTGAGGAAGTGAGAGTTGAGCTAGTGCAATAAGGAGAAGCAAAGCCTTCATAACAGTTGGCAGATGGCTCCTAGCTACTGGCTGGACCCCATGCTCAACTTCCCAGGGAGACTAGAAGTGACTGCAATTTCATCCTCCCCTCTGTCTCTAAGCACTTTAGGGTGATTGGATAACAAAATTGTCTGAAGTCCCTATATACTGGTTTTTTTTTATACATTGGTATGACTACCAATGTCAGGACCTTGGCTTGCAGCCTCTTTCAAGAGTCACCCCCAGACACACAGAGGTCCGACCACCTGTAGGGGCATGATCCACCATGGTGGCAGAGAGAGGACTGCCACATTTTGAATCACCAGTGGTGTTTCTTTCATCTCCACAGTGCTAACCTACATATTAGCTGAGGACTTGGATACAGCTCCTGACCGGCTTCCATACTCCACAATTGCATTCTGATGCCTTGAAATCCCCCTCCTCACACACATGCACAGGTGTACCCCATGCTTTCAGAGGGGTACAGAAGATGTCACTACTTTCTGTCCAAAATTCCTGCACAGTGGTGGAGCTGGCACATCTTTCTCAGGAACAGGCTCTGTTTCAGTGCCATAAGACATGAATTATGCTTCTAGAAAGGTTATAAAAACTCCTTGGGACCCTTTGGAAGGAAGATGCAATCTTGAGATGAAAAGTGGTATTAAAATGTCACCTGTTTTGGCCGCTGGTGTGATCAGGGCTTGTAGCTTTGACTAGGGAGAGTTATCCTTGTGATGCTGTAAGGCAAAGATTGCTGGCACTATGCATATTCCATTTATGAAATCATAAAGGTTTCTGTACTAAGTAACTGATTAAGGATTTTGTTCCTCCTTCCTCTTCCACTCCTTGTCCTGTGATTTTCCTTCAGCCTCCTCCTCCTCTCCACACTATATCTTCTTCTCCTAGACCAGGTGAGTATATCCTGCTATCAGAAAGATTATTCTCCCCTGTATTAGAATTAACAATTAGTCTTTGTCTAGTTGTCTCCCTAATTAAGTGCCACATGAAAGAATATTCTTGTAAGTAACCAGTGCAGTCACTCCCTGTGGAGCTGTTGGGAGTGTGGTACAGCTCTCCATCAGCTTACAGGCAGGGAAGTGAGTGTCCTGCACGAAGATGCATTCACAGCCCCTGACACAGGTTATCACTTGCACAAGCCACTATACTTCTAGCTGGGGCACATACCTCCCCGAGATGGATGTGTGCACATGATGGTTTCTTACATTCATTTGTGGACTGCTACAGATATTTCAGCTGATGTGTGTATGTAGAGGGGCTGGCACATGGCCCCTCCCCACAGGTAACCAGCCCTACACAGGCCTGTACACTCCTGACCAAGGACTAAGCCTCTCCATGCCTCCAGCTTGCCTTCCTTGTTTCCCTGATTCAAAAATCATCAGTCTAGTCCTTTCCTGTCTCAGTATACACCCTGGATATCCCCTATATTAAGAGGAGGCTCTTTGGGGAGGGCTGGGGTAAGGGGAGAGGTGGTGAGTGGAGAAGGGATGTTATACAGCAATAAAGTGTAAAGAACACCCCATCCTTCCTATAAATATCCCAACAGCTTCCCTGCTTCCTAGTAGCACTAATGAGGCTCAACAGGAGTGATGGAGGATGACAAAGGAATCACTGATGAACAATCAGAGATGGTGCTCTGCTACTAATGAGCTGCTTTGCATAAGAAAGGGAGGGAGGAAGAGGAGCACTTGGGCCTTTGAAGAGAACACCAGTGGCAACAGGAACACCAGGAGGACTGCCCTGCAACGTGGTAGTGCTTGCTTCTCTTTCTGTTCCGTCCCCGGCAGGAGGCACTAATCACAGAAAGCCAGCACTGGGCAGATCTGTCCGAATGTCTCAGCCTGCATCATGGTGTGAACCATTACTTATCACAACATGCCTCAGTCCACATGGCAGGTCTTGTATCATCCTTGTGCATCATAGAGGTTAATCCAATCATATATTGAGGAAAGGGGGACCCATCTGTAACTCCAGTGGACAGGATATGGACATGTAGACCTCCAAAGGTCAATTCACCCTACTCTTGGAGATATCCAGAGTAGAGGCATCAGACTCTGAAAGTGCATTTACTATGACAAGCTGGATTGATTTTCCACTTGCTATCTTCTGAGTGGGCACCAGGTGTGACCAAGGAGACACCCTGGGCATTATTATCTTGCTTTGGAGGGGATTAGCATCTTGTTCCCTACAGGAACTGGGATCTAGCTGTAGGTGGAAAGCTCAGGTTTCACAGGGAGTTGGCAGCTGTGTACAGGAGTGTACAGGATAAAGAGCAAGAGACGGAGGGAACCCCAGCTCACACCACTGAAGCTTGACAAAGATTTTGTGACTTAAAAAACATGGTGTCCTGGTGCACTCTGACAATGCATGGCAGGCATGCAAAGAGGATTTCCCAGCTTGAGAATACGATACAGGCAAATGACACTTGGGTCACTTTTTCCTTGGCACAATAGTACCACTTCTACTATGATTGCTAATGTGAGACTGGAAAGGCTATGGTGCCCTGTTTTGCCTCTTACACCTGACTGCTGATCCTTCCACCACTGCTGTGTGAGAGGAGGAATATCATCTCTGTCACCCTATTTCAGTTCTGGACCCCTCTTCTGAGTCTGTGGACAATCAAAAAAACTATGATCTCTACTGTTATCCAGATAAGCATTTGCTAATAACCATCCTGAGGTCCATTAATGCATTTCCCTTTCACAGAAGCTCCCTGAACAGCCAGAAGATGGTGACAACCATGCAGCAAGAGCAGAAGATTAGAAAGGCTGTGGTGTTGCTCTGGTTTGCATTCAGAAGCCAATGCTATAAATTATCCTGTAAATGGAGCTGCAGGAATGATTTTCCTGCTTCACCTCCATAATTTGTTGGCACTTTATCTAGGTGTACAGATGCAGGTGGGGTGTCCTGGCAGGAGGGATAAGGCACTGAGCTCTCTGCCCACTTATTAGCTTGTACTGGGAGAGATGATTATGGGCTTGGTGCAGCTCTTCTAGCAGAAAGTAGCTCATGAAACCCTTTTTTCCCGTAGGGCAGGTTGTGTGTAAGGCTGTACACTGACTCCCATGCCTGATACAGTCTACAGTGTTGGGGGCTTCTCTAGGATGAGGTGGACATAGAGAGAACCAGTTCTGTGTTCAGAGCAGCCTGTGGGCTACATAAAGTAATAAAATATTCATATGACCCTTATGCTTCTCTACCTTTTTCAGGGAAAGGGGTAATGGAAATAGATAATTTACTACTGGGCAGATGAGAATTACAGTGCTATGATGATTTGAAGCCAGCCAGTTAGGATGCCCTTGTTGTTGGTTCAGGAGAGACTCCATGCCCTGAGGGTATTCACAGGGAAGCCACTCCCACCCTCCTCAGACCTTTGCCAGCTGCTGCTTCTCCCTCTCCGGAGTCTCATGTGTTGAACTCCAGCATATGGACTCCCTGAGCTGGGCTGAGGAGGATGCAATACCTATACCTAAATATGAAGATCTGAGTTGTGAGGCAGATCATTTACAGGATCTTTGTGTTGCTTGTGGGATATTCAGTCCTGTTGCATTTAAGTCTGTGTGTCTTGACACCTGCACTCTGACTCTTGCTGTGAGTGTCCCCTGTCATTGCCCTACCTCCAAGGGCTAATGAAAATGCTTCTCCAAGATCACCTTCTGGCAGCTTTGCACAGTTACAAAGAAGCCTTGTAGAAAAACCCTGCAGGTTTTCTCTGAATCTGCATGGAGAATATTGCAAGGAAAATAAATAAAAAAATACATGGTTGGCTCAAAATCCATAATCCATCTTTTCAAATGGCCACCATGCTCTTCTGAAGCCTGATCAGAGACAGAAATCTACCTTCTTAGTAATGTGATGGGTGATGTAATGTTATCCTTAATGACTGTAGTGTTACAAGGCTAACAGAGGACAGAGCCTTGTGATGTAGATGTGCAGATTTTGTGTGTCCTGAGAGTTAACAAGAGAAATCCATGATAGGTGACTGGGGCAGAACATGAAAACAGAATGGACAAGGTGCCACATGAGTTTTGCTGTTATGATTTGTCACTGCCATGCTGGTGGTGGTGGCAGGGGTGAGTGAGTGGCACTAGACTAGTTGGGATGAAAGAAGGGCTGACTGTAGCACTAAGGAGGGAAATCCTTGCAATGGAAAACTACAAAGAATGATGGGAGGATGTTATCTACAGCTACCAGTCTCTGCCCAGTCTGCTTTCTTTAACTGATTTGCTAGCTGCAGGCTGTGATTGGCATTTACTGTCAGATCCTTCCCCAGAGAAAGGAAAGGGTACTGCTGTGTGGGTCCTAATGCCTATGTACATGTTTCCATTTGAGATCCAGAGATGCTACAATAGCTCATTTGGAGCACAGGTTTGTAACCTGTTCACCTGCTGCTTTTTCTGACACTGATACCCAAGAGCACATGTGCTTGTTTTCTCTAGATATTGGCACACTTCAGTCTCGACTTGCCTCCTCCCCACATTTCCTGTCTCAAAAGTTAGCCAAAGGCAAAAAGAGGAGGAAGGACACCAGATGGACCTACCCAACTGAAATTTTTCCCAGCATGTCCTTTCATGGTCTGGCCCTTAAAATACAAGAGAGGGTAGTTGTTGCTGCCCTAAGTGACTATACTGCAGTTTATCAGTGCAGAGATATATTCCAGCTGGTAAATGTTCTCCTGCTTCTATATATAACATGCTATTGTGGCTGAAGGATGCTGGATTATTTTTTGTTGCTCTTTAGTTGACGCTGTTTCTAGTTTTGGAAGAAAATATCTTCGCTGAAGCCATGGCAGGCAGAGGAGTGTGTCACATTCTCATGGCCATGCAACTATTGTGCTGCCTGTACAATTATGATGGGTATCAGCAGCTGAGCAGTGTCTGTTGAATTCTTCAACTGAACACCTGGGTATACTGCTCTGGAGCTAGTTGTATCATTATACTTTTGGATGGTGGTCAGGAGATGTAGGTTCAACCACTTCTATTACAAACTTTCAGTGCAACTTTAGACAGATGTTTTAATCTCTTACACTTCATCCCCATCTCCCATGTGCAAAATACAGATATCCAAATCTTTCTCTCATCCACTTGGATTTTAAGTTTTTGGAGCAAAGGTGTTTTTGCATAACAAAACATAACAGTGCATAACAGTGTCTCTTTGGTCTTATGAGCATCACCATACCACAGACAGTTTCAGTTAGTGTAAAAGTTGATCATTTTTAGTAAGTGATGATCTAGTGATGCTCTTTGCAAGAGGGGAGGCTATGCTTGGAGTCTTGTTCCAGTTCTTCTTATATCAGTATCTTCTGTATCTATTAAGTTCTTTCTCCTTTCATATTTCCTTTTTCTCTTGAATTCTTTCATGCTGTGCTGTTGTGGCAAAACAGCTGCCATGGAGCACCTCAGCCTTGACATATATGTATGCAGGCAATGGAAGATGGAAACAAAGTCCTCTTGGAAGAGAACTGTAACTTCATAATCCAAAATCTACAGTCAAAGATTTTAACTCTTAAGTTTCTGTTGACAGTTTTGGCCATATTCATACATTAAAGAAGCATTATGAAAGCACAAAAAAACCACAATGCACTGAAACCTTCACAGACATTTGGCCTGTGACAGTCACCTACACATTCCCAGGAGCTCACTCTCTGTCATCTATGGAGACACGCATTTCGGAGGGCTATGTGATATCTGAGTACACACATACATCAAGTAGTATATTTACAAATGTACTCATCTGAGGGAAGGGTTCTCTCTGATTATCTTTCACTTCACTGGCATCTCTAACAGGAAAAGTCCTCTTTCTTTGGTAGATTGCTCCAGCAGAAGCACCACAGAACCTGTTACCAAGGAAACAAGCCCTTCTCATTCTCATATTTCAATAATGTGTTGAAGGTTTTCAGGGCCTTTTCCCCTTTTTCTGCTTGGCCTTTCAGCATTTACTGTGCATCAAATGATGGAAGTGCAATGCTCTTATTCCTCAAAACCCAAACAAAACCTGCAAAATATTTCTTCCATCTCAACTGACTTTTTCTCTGCCATCCTGCCCTCTTATTCCTTGTCTGTCATTTGATGGCTTAGGCTTTCTATGGCAATCTAACAGAGGAACAGCAATTTGTGTGATACAGAGTTCCTTTGCCTTGGTCTTAAAGCTCCTCTGAAGGATGAGGGAGGAGCCCTGCTGCTGTGGACCTGTCTTGCAGGTGAAGTTTTTCCCTGTTACACAATGCAGTTGAATATTTTGGGGGGTACTGGGGGCGAGGAATCAGCAGGTGTAAGGATTTCCACTCATGGGAAGAAACTGATGAAATATGCTTTCACAGCAGTGATTTCCATCTCTGCAGTTTCAGTGCCTTACAGCCTCTGCTGTGAAACCTACAATCCCAGCCTGCTTGCTCCATTGCATAGAGCTGGGTGCACCTGCTTATTAGAGTCTCAGTTATTGAATAGAATAACAGATGAAATAGGAGATCTAGGAGCAGTTAAGCACTGAGCTTTAGAGATGGTCCTCACCACGCTGTGCAGCTGCCTGTTTCCTCACGTGGTCCATTCCTCTAACAAGCCCTGCATTTCCCTCTAAGCAATGCATATTCCACTGCAGCTCCTCCCTTATGGTCCACAGATTACTCCCAGCTCATGAAAACCTTTGGGAAAATCCTAGAGAAGGGTCTTATGTTGGTGGTCATCATGGTATACCCATTCAGCATTCATGGGCTGCACTTCAGATAAATGTTATTATGAGCATATCTCCACCACTGCTTCCCTCCACTCTTCACGTGCCCCTCCACAAGCACAGCTTTAAGTATCTTTGCTCTTACCCACTAAACTGGCTACAAAAGATGCAGTGCATTTGGGTTTTGTTGCTTCTCAGTGTGTGGGAATAACTGTCAGCCCTAAGGGAAAGCAATGTTTTCTAGAAGATTAAAGATTTTCTAGAAGATTAAAAAAAAAGAAAAAGACAATTTATTTGTCAGCAGTGCCAAATGGGGGTGGGGTGGCTGGAGAGTGCATCTCTAACTGTGAGTCAGAAGGGGTTTGGACACCACTGAAGGCATCTCCCTGACCCATCAAGAGAATAAGCTAGGATATCAAAAAGCACTAGAGAATGCACAAGCTTACTGCATTTACATGTCAAAAATAAGAACAGAAGCTAAATCTCATAGTTGAGATACTGAACATGATGAGGAGAGAGAAGATAACAAGTCTTAATGGGTGTTGGGCCTGCTGCAGAAAGAGAGAAAATTAAAAGGAGGGTTTTCCTATGATTCAAATTGCTCCCCTTCGGTAGTATGGGAACACATGCCCTAAACCAGTCATCAGCCATCATCACTAATTCCCCATTATCTATAGCAATTGGCCCACTCCACAAGAAGGGTCAGAGGGGAACATTACCGGACCCTGACGTGTGCTGTGCTGGAAGGCTTAACACTGCAATAGCACAACATACACATGTGACTGACTCCCAGGGAGATCACTTTCTGCTGTGTTCTTATCTGTGCTCTCAAACAGTCAGGATGAGCTAAGGCATTATTTGGTTAGGGGACCCATAACTTGGGCTAGCAAAAGGTTTTTATAGATTCAGCGTTGGTGAAATTCCTACAGAGTCTGTGGAAAACATTGTTCACAAGTCAAAGGAGTACATTTGGCTCTGGGAGGTGCCCTCTTTCTGGGGAGCAGAACCACAACACTGAGCACTTGAAATTGTGGAAGGCTTTACTCCCCAGGTCCAAATTACACAGGGAGGCAAAAGTGCTAAACCACACTCTGAATTCACAGCCTAATGACAGAATTATCTACCACCAAGGAAAGTGTTTGAGACTAAACCATTATGTAATTGTACTGTAAAGTCATAATTACTTATCGTGTTTCCTTCCAAAGATGTAGGGCTGAACAGAGTGTCTCTTATTTTGTAGCAATTAATGATAACAAATGATTCAATTAAAGCTTAGTAAAGGTACTTTTGGTCAAAACCTCTATTTTTCCTGTGTGGACTAGAATGTAGTATTTTTGGCCACAGCCCAAAGAGGTGGCATTTCAAAGTATGAATAAAACTAGCATAACAACTTGTAACTGTGCAAGGACAACTGAGATCTACATTTCTTGTAATTCTTTCTGTTGTCTGCTGGGGTTTTTTTCTCATGATCTAGACCATCTCAGTTTGGCTAAACAGCCAAATAAAAAGGCAAGACATCTTTCTGCTAGTTTTGTCTAGTGCATTGCACAAGAGTTGTTGGGGACCACTGCGAGGGAGCCAAGGTGGTGGGCCACACTTGCAGAAATGGGCTTCAGAGAGCTGAGAGAGTGGGCTCACAGAAAATGTAATCATCACAATGGTGCCAGTCATTCTGGAACTGGGGTTTAAATGCCCATCATCAGGGTTACCAGAGAGTGATTGGTGCTGGCAGGAAAAGGGAAGCAGTTTAAGCAGATGGGCTATCTCTAATCTTCCTAGTAGTTGTGTTTGTGTGTTGGTGCCATGAGGGCAAATAATCTGGACATCTAAATCCCTTGTCTACACCTGGAGTGTATCCAAATGGATGTCAAAGTAAACAAACACAAATCCTGGCTTGGACTGCCTCTGCTTGAGGTCTCTAGCAATGTTGCCAGGTTGGGTGGTTGTGGACTATGGCCCCTGCCAAATGTATACAAGGTTTACTCTGAATGTGTCCTTTGGAGCAAAGAACCCTTCTTGGCACAGCTTTTAGGAGCCAGTCCCTGCACTGGCACACAAGCCAATCTGCAGCCTTGTCTTGCAGTGGATGGGGGCTCTGGAAATGATAAAACAGCTGGAATTTGGGATAGCTGTGAGCACATGGGTGACAACCTCTTGCAGATTTTGTGTGCACACCATTTTCCTCAGGTAAGGGTCTGCAGTCTTCAGATGGCAGCAATGTGAGGCTGTAGGGTGTTGGCTGGGCTCCCTGTGGCCCTCTGCTGTACTGATCTGCCACCAGGCTGTGCTCCAGGGCTGCCTGGCTTTGAGGGTATAAATCAGCAGAGCTGTGTAGCACGGGGTAGGAGGCCAGTCTGCTTTCTGGGAAAGAGGGAGGCTGTCTGGGAGCATAGATTGTCATAGGAGCATACAATGGACACACCTCTGCCCACCAAACCAGACTCACAGTTAGAGATGCACTCTCCAGCCACCCCACCCCAATTTGGCACTGCTGACTCCCTTCATCCTAGGGCCTGTAGGCATCACACTGCTGTCTCAGAGACTAAACGCTTCCTTATCCTGTTTTATCTGAGACAGAACCATAGACCAGCTGTGGTCTGCAGGCCATTAGCAGCTTGCAGTCAGACAGGGCAGCTGACCCAGGTTGGCTCACAGGTGTATTCCATCACATCCCAGCCCATAAATGTCAAGTTCAGTATAAAGGGGAATGTTTGCTGAGGATAAAGGGCTTTCCTGCTTGGAGGTCTTCTGATCCTGCTCTTCTTCCTGCTCCTGAGGACTGTCTTCCCATTTGTTTGGACCACTGTATATTTGCTGGGCTATCACTCTGTTTACTTTATACTGGCATTGGTATTAGTTTAGCTGTTTCATTAAATCTGTATTCATTCCAGCCCATGAGTATCCTCTCCTTTTCCTGATCCCCTTTCTTGGCTGAGGAAGAGTCATTGGGTGGTAGAGCAACTGCTATAGTTTAGCCCCAGAAATGTGCTAAATGTAGACATTTCTTCTTCCCTACCTGTCTAAAGGCTGCCTCCTATCTCCACCCCACAAACCAGCCCAAGTGTACCTTGCATCTATACTTCCCTCCCAAACCCCTCCTAATTCCTTCAGAGCTGCCCACCTGATACATGATGTCTCTCTCAATGCCTTTTTTTTTTTCAAATGTGTCCCTCTTTCCTTCATTCCTGTCAGTGACAATTTCTGTTAGCTAATGTGGCTGCTCCAGCCAACCCCTGCCTGCCTCTCTGAGGGAATGATAGCTCCAGCACATCCTGCAGATGTGCAAACAGCTGGATGCAGGAAGCACTGGCCCAAATTCTTCCCCTAGATAAATCAAAGGCCAAAAATAAAAATGTGTCTAGGGAAGACTTGACCTATGCTAGTCCTATTGTTTTTGACTTCTGCTAAGGGAATAGTAACTTCATTTTGCTATTTTTATTTTTCTTTTTTTACTTTACATTGTAATTGTTTAAAAAATTAAGGCACTTGAGTGGAGGAGACCAAGCTAACTGGGCATTTGGGTCAAGTCTGTGAAAAGATCTTGGAGTTTTAAAACAGTTAACTTTGGTCACAGCTAAAGATTTGAGTGATTTTGGAATAGGACTTAAATACTGAAAAAATACTGTTTTAAAAGGTGAACTTGCTGAAAACAAGAGAAATAGGAGCATCTTTTCAGAGTGATTAAACTCCAAACTGTAAGAGGTCAGTTTGGAAAGAATTAAAGGAGTCAGGCTGGATCCAGCATAAACTACTTTGCTTAAAATCTGTTTAAAAATATTGTTTCAGGTTGAATCTTATTTGGAGCTATATAAAAATGAATAAATGTCTCCACAGCTTTATGTTACACAACAGTGAGAAATGCTAGGGGTTGACTTGCACATTTTGAATGGAGGAAACCCTATTTTTGTATGGTACAGAAAAAAAAGAAAGAGACAATCATGGCAAAGAAGAATGTACAACCTCTAAAGAAAAGAACAGAGAGGAAAAAGAAATATGAGGAGAAAGGATATATCCTGTCAGCAAAAAGGAAACCTTTGTAATATATATTTGGTTTATGGTGATATGTTCTATGAATGACATTTTAAACACTGTTTGGGCTTGTTTAAACACCAGTTTTATACAGATTTAACTAAATCAGTTTACAAAACAATTGAATTAAGCCAGGCAATCTCTTAGAGCACAGACACCTGTATCATAAGTGTTTATATTGGCTTAGCTTGTGTCAGTAAATCATCCTTCCTTTGCTGCTCAGCTTCTTCCCACATCAGCTGTTTGATTTCATTGCAGGTGGCTTTGCCTTCCTCTCTCTCCCTCTGGAATTTAACCCCATTTCCTTGCAGTAGAAGAGTGGTGAGCTGGCAGAAGGACAGGCTGAAGGCCAGCCTGTCTCCCTGGTGAGATTTTCAGACGATGGATCCAGAGGAGGAAAAAGAGGCAGAGGAGAAGGTACTGGCTTTGCATACGCAATGCCTGCATCAGCTCAGAGGTGCAGCTTGCAGCTGGCTACAGTGCAGTTCTGGCTCTCCAACAACCATTTTAGTTGCAGGAGCTAAAAATAGTTTAGTGTTTGGTTGGGTTTTTTTTGATAAAGTAAAAAGTGCATGTGAAGACAGCACTTATTCATGTTTTGTTCCCATACTAGTTAATTTCCCTCTGCCCCAAAATGTGTGGGGTTTTCACCCAGGTCACAGTGATGCTGTCTTTGACTCACATTGAAGCAGGATTCCTTTCTATCTTCTGCAGCACAAGCCATGAGGAGTACCAAGCAGCAAGTGATTCTTTCAAACCGACCACTGTTGGTCAACATTCCTGACGTTTTTGCACCTTCCTGTGGTTTGGTTGTTGCTGGTCCCACGATGTTTGCAGGCAGTGTTTCAATCATGTCTGATGTGCAAGGAGGAAGAGAGACAGCAGCCAGGGGCCGTGATGGAGGCAGGTGGTTCCCAGTGCTTGACCTGGAAATCAGCTGCCTTGCACTCAGGGTGTCTACTGATGCATCAGCTGAAGGTGATGTGCATATCTGGACATCTGCAGGTGGAAAAATAGGGACTGGAGCTTTCCTGCAGCATGGCAAGTGCACCCATTAGAAGACATCTATGTGAGTCTTCAAGGAGAAAGGAGGAATATGTTGTGCCCCTACCCAGTGTCTGGGTAATGTTACTTTTACAGCATTAATTTTGTAGTCATCTGTTGTACGTGCCCCCAGCAGTGCAGGAATGGTGTCCCAGACTGGCCCTGGATGAAACTGACTCCTTGGATCTCGGTGGGACCCTGTGGTGGGCACAGGGGAGAGCGACCCTCGCAGGTCTCTGATCCTCCGGAACCGCCGCTCAGCAAATGGCAGAGGGGCCGCCCACCCTTATGGCACAGCACACCAGGGCCAGCCAGAAGACACCTGGACTAGCGAGGAGCGGGGCGAGCACGCACAATCCCGCCCTGGCACCTCACGCTGGGACAAGAGCTGCGCGAGCTGGGGGCTGCCCTCACGGCCGCACCAGGGGAGCGGCGAGGCCGCGCTGCGCCG
>JANHFX010006969.1:27519-47583 GCA_027560015.1 Chloroceryle amazona | reverse complement strand
TGCTGTGGGAAACACTGTCAAATGCCTTACTAAAGTCAAGACAGACAACAGCCACAGCCTTACCTTCATCTAACAAATGGGTCACCCTGTCATAGAAGGAGATCAGGTTTGTTAAACAGGACCTGCCCTTCATAAACCTGTGCTGCCTGAGCCTGATCACCTGATTGTCCTGCATGTGCTGCAGAATGGAACCCAGGATGAACTGTTCCATCAGCTTCCCTGGCACTGGAGTCAAACTGACAGGCCTGTAGTTCCCTGGATCATCCTTCTGTCCCTTCTTATATATGGGTGTTATATTGGCTGATGTCCAATCTGTTGGTACCTTCCCAGTTAGCCAGTGGCCTGGTCAGCAGCTCTGCCAGCTCTCTCAGCACTCTAGGATGTAACCCATCCAGCCCCATAGATTTGTACACACTGAAGTTGAGGGTCAGGTCATGGACCATCTCCTCCTGAATTGTAGGGGACACGTTGTGTTCCTGGACTCTGTCTCTTGGCCTGGGGCAGTGACTTCCCCCAGTGTAAGTGTTCTGATTACTAAAGACTGAGGTAAAGAAGGCATTAAGCACCTCAGCCTTCTCCTTGTCATTTATTACCATGTTTCCTCCTAAATCTAATAGGGGAGGGAGGCCCTTCCTGGCCTATCTTTTATTGTTAATGTATTTATATAAATTTTTCATGTTGCTTTTTACCTCTAAAGACAGATTAACTTCTAGTTGAGCTTTCTATCTTCTAATTACTTCTCTACATGACCTAACAACATTCTTACACCATTATGAATCATCTGGCCCTTCTTCCAGAGGCCACAGACCCCCCTTTTTTCCCTGATTTTGAGCCAAATCTCCCTATTCAGCCAGGCCAGTCTTCTTTGCTGCTGACTTGTCTTACAGCACGTGGGGATGGCCTGCTCCTTCAACTTTTGAATTATGGTTTCATCAGATGAATTTAATCATAAAAAAAAAAAAGATATTTAAAATATGTCACACTGTATAGTCTGAAATGGAAACATAGTCAATACCTAAATAATACAATGTGGTCAGATAGAAGAACTTTTATCTATAATCTCACAGCATAAAACTCCTTCACAAATGTGCTCAAACATCTCAAAACTCCATAGAGCACAATGGCTTTGGCTTCCACTAAAACATGAATGTTTTCTAAATTTTTCCATAGAGAACTTTACATCTTCTTCAAGAGGCTGCAGTTACTTGTGATTAGGTACTTATGAGTTGATTGTTTTTCACTCCTATGCCAACCACAATCACTGATTTGAAAGGACATGCAAGAAGTGGCTTTATTAATAGAGTGAAATGTAGGGTGATTCATTTGGTTATTTACTTTTTTCCCAGATGATTCTTTTGGTCATAGACATTCATGAAAACAATTCTACATTGTAGTAGATTTAAAATAAGCAAACAAACAAAACCAACCAACCAAATAACAAACCAACCAACCAACACAAGTGTTAGTTAAAACCACTTTAATTTTAGGTCTTAAAAATCTGAAAATTTCACCAAAAGATACATTATTCATTCCACAGCTGGTTATAAAGGTAGTGTTCCCATCAGATAACAGTTTTGGATCAACGTGGGGAGAAAGGCAAAGTTTCACCAGCTCTGCTAGGAGTCTCTTGCATTGTCATGGACAAAGGAAGGGATTAGGGTTGGAAATGTTTGTACACCTGGTTCCCAACAGGATACCAAGAACTACTAAAAATAATCCAGACCTGCTGAACATGTGTACAACACTAGTATAGGTGACTCAGAGATGGTTCAGTTTGAAGTGGCATTAAAAAAATCTGAGTTGCATAGCTAAAGCATACTCTTCTTTTAATTTGTAAATCTCATACAAGCTTGCCTTTGTTTTTCATGAAATTGCAGTCTGCATATAGCCTGTCTCCCAAGAAATGCTTTGAAGAAAGTTCTGTTTATACCTTCCTTCCTACCTGACTGCTTTGCCCCTATGTAAAATGAAGTGTTTCCACACCAAGAGAACAAACATTATCAAAGCAGTGTAAAAAGTCTGACTTTAAAGGAAGGCAAGAGACAGACAAAGTACAGTATAAAAATTCATGTTGGAGATCACAGAGGATACAGATTTACATGCTCAGTGACCATCTAATCTCTAACAAAGGGGCAGCTGCCACCCTGAGCCATCATGCACCCTGAGCTATCATGGTCAAAATCCCAGAATCACAGCAAAACCAGCTTCAGACACCATGGCTACACGTCTCATGAAGCAAACCCATTTGCATGCTTTTGAATGAGATGGAGCAGAAACAGAAGCAAAGTAGCACTCGTTCATAGAGACAGGGTGTTTTTTATAATGAGAAAACAGATCAGGACTAATTAGAAAACATAAATGGCTTAGCATGTTAATTGCCTCCCCAGTTGAGTGCAATTAGTATCTCCTTCAGGTTTCTAAGGGCATCAGACTTCAGGTAGTTGCTGTTGTAAACTCAGTTTCTTCTCTGAACATCTGCAAGGCACTCAGCAATCTGCAGTGCCCTCAGCTTATTTCTACTGTCTTTGCACCTGACTATAAAGTTCATCATGGAACAATCTCCATCTGCATGTAGGCTATGTGTATGATGAAAAGGATGAAACAGTTCAAAACTGCTTAATTTTACCTCCTGTTCTTATCTGTAAGAAGCCTACACCAAGGCCTTTGCCTATTTGTCTCCTTTTCATCCTCTCCTTCTTTCTCCAATTGTTCTTTCCACTTCCAGACCTGTACTCCCTTTATAGACTCCTTCCATAGCTGTCTCTGTCTTTTATTTGCTCCATTACTGCCCACAGAAGAGCATTTGGATACAGGGAGTGAAGAAAGGCAGCTGTATCTCCTACAGTCATCCCACTTATCTCAGCCTGCTTGTGGCAATGCAGAGCTCAAGACTCCACACCCCTGTGCTACAGCTGCAGGATAATGGAGAGGAAGGGAAAGTCTCACAGACCTGCAGCCAGTGCATTGCCTGTGCAGTTCAACAGCATGACTGCATGACAATGGTTAACAAGGCTCCTGATTTCTAGTTCATGATTTAATTCCATAGCACTTTGATGTGTAACCTTAACTCGATCCACCTTGTTGTGTATAGATGACCTTTCTACATAGTCTTTTATTTTCCATTGGCAGGATTATAACATCTCTTTGGATAATGTTCCTACAAATAATCACAGAAAATTTGTTATCTGTTCCCACAGAAACATGAGCCTGATTTGGAACATATCACTCGCTCTACCTGCTCCCGTATGTTCCATGTGCTTATTTCCTCTGCACCATTTGAAATACTTTCAACCTCCTCACATGTAAATTGGACCAGGAAAAGCTGAATTCAACAGCTGCATTTTGCAGCAGGCAGATGAAGAAAGGAGGGAATCAAATTAGTAGAGAAAAAATAAGTTGTAACCCTTTTAAAAAACCCCAACCATACATTCCTGTTTTTTTTAGTTGCTGAATGATATTGATTGTAGATATAGGGATATGTTGGTGATTTTTGATGCCTGGCTGGCAAAAAGAGCAAAGACTTTTTTTACCATACTAAAGTCTTTTTACAGGTCATGCAGTCTAAATATGTCATCAACAGACATCAAACACTGGCATTTCCT
Organism: Chloroceryle amazona; assembly: GCA_027560015.1. NCBI lineage: Eukaryota > Metazoa > Chordata > Aves > Coraciiformes > Cerylidae > Chloroceryle > Chloroceryle amazona. The sequence continues at coordinate 43,981 of JANHFX010006969.1, read as the reverse complement.
GAAGGAAGAATGAATGCACAGCGTTTTCTCAAAGCTACAATATGTTTCACTTAGAACAGAGTTAAACTTTACTGAAAATGAGAGTCACCATCTAGCCTTGAGAAATCTCTTATTCTTTAGAGGATGTGTTGTTTAGGTTTTTTTTTTACTTACTCATAGTGTTCTTCTTTATCTCTGAACAATTTTTATTCTGCATCAGGAGAGTTGAAATACATACTTCCTATAGGGATTGAAATACACCTTCAAGTTACCATGTAACAGGGAGGATTCAGGATTCTGGACTAATGGATATACTAGCGGGGAAAAAATAAAGGAATAGAATTTGAGTATTGAGCATGCTGGTCTGCAGACATAAAATAATCTTGATTCATATTTACATGCAAGAAATTTCTGAAAGTTCTCCATCATGTAGCTTCATACTGGCTGATTTACCCATAAAACTATCATTCAATCCCCCTTTCCACCGGGGGAAAAACCCCTGAACTGTAGAAGAAGCAGAGATGTAAATTTTTTTTGTATGACAACATTTGTATAATAAAAATGTTGGTATTTTCACTTTTCAGAAACATGAATGGGGAGAAAAAGCCAAACCTGTCCTTTCATATCTATCACCACATATGAAACATGCACTTAATAACTTTTTATTATTTTTTAACTACTTGTTTTACTTGTGGTTAAACAGGTGTGGCCCAGAACAAAGTGAAACACAGAAAGTTGTTGGCCTCGGCAAGGAGCCATTTTGTTTTAACAATGACGAGATTAACAGCAAAGGAATCAGAGGTGGAGCTTTTTGAAATCTTGTCAGATTTTTGTTTGACGTAAGCAAAGCAATGTGTGGGTGGCAAAAAATTAACCCTTGCTGAAGGCAAATGTGAGATATTCAACCCTAGTGTTCGAGATCAGTTGCCTACACATTTTTTTTTGTCATATCTGTATTATTGTGATTGACTAAACAAGCACCTGAGGCAAATGATCTGTGGATAAAGAATTTCATCAACAGTGAGGAAATCCCAGGATCTTACAAACTGGTTTGAACTGACTGTCTGGAAGTTCATCAGCTCTTCTACAGTTGAACTCCCCTAGTTTTTTCATAAGATTGGGAAGGTCATGAGATTGCTGATGTTTATGCCATCATTAGTACTTGTTTGATCAAGCAGAAGAAATGCTACCATTATACTGTTGCTTGTTTCAATTAATTGTTATAATTCTCATAGGGAGTGCTAGAGGTGTTCATTAATATTATGTTCACTAATATTATGTTCTCTCAATAGACATACTGATGGACTTACGATTTTTTCCCAAACTGTTAATAGTGACCCATGGGAGTGGCATAACTACTTATAAATATAATGAGATCTCTCTAATGTCAGTGACTTATAATTTGCTTGAACCTGGGGGTAAGGATCTGTGGTGATTTTTATTTCTTCTGAAATTAATAATCCAACTTTAATTCAGTTTAGTCAAGTTCTTGTCATTCTTTGCAACTTTTGTAAAGGTTTTTAAATAATTGAGCTTTGATATCTTTAGTTCAGTTGGAAATGCTGCCAGTTCCTGAGAGCATTTTCATGTTCATACATTTCAATAATTCCCTGGAAGTCAGCAGCAATGCTAGTGTGTCTAAATCTTGGCAAGAATTATTCCTTAGACAGCTCAGTAAACCAAATGATTTTATAAAGAGTCAAGCAATTGTTGGTTATGATAAACTTCAGCATGACAGTGTTAAAATTACAGGCATTGTCCCTAAAATCTCTTACCTCTCCATTAAAAAAAAAAAACAAGTGACCTGAAAAAAATCATACTAACTGGACTGTGGCAGCTGTTCCATCCAGAATTTGGACCCAGGACTTCATCTTGTTGCTTATCACTCTCCACCCAATACTTGAATAGCTCATTAACTGGGGATACAACTACCAGTGTACACACAGCAGTGGGTTAGGGTAAATAAGTGCAGATGGACAATGCAACTAAGCCAGCTTCCTCCAAAGAGGCCAGACCTACTTCTTGTGCCCACTTTACCCATTGGGGTGACATGGGCATATTGTCTCCCCCAGTTACAAGATGTCTGGAAGCTCTAGGCTGGCAGAAGTTGGGTCCTACAGAAACAGCAGAGTCACTTGCTGCTGGTGACTCTCCTGGCACTAAGACACCAGCAGCCAGAAAGACATGGTAAGAGCTGGTAGGCAGGGGCAGGCAGAGCACAGAAGCACTCCTTTGGGCAATATCAGGACTTTAAGTAGCTACCTCCACCTTTAAACCGCACAAATATCCACAGGGATAGTTTTAAACTCACATGGCAAGAAGTGCAAACCAACATGTGTTGTTTGCTAATGGACAGATAGAAAGCAACCTTTTCTTTCCTTTTGCTCTGGGCTCACTTTCTTTCTTTTTATCTGCCTTTCTTGTTTCCTAGCATGCAGCACATGTACCAGAAATAAGCTTACTCATCTGGGTCCAGTTCCTAGGGAACAGAACCAACTTATTTAAACCAGAGCCACTGTGATGCCCATCTGCAGCCCTGCAAGACAACAGACCTGAATTGTCTTATACATGGAATTTCCAGGTAGGATTTATCTAGGCTGTTTCATGTTCAATACAGCAAAATGCTAATCAACACATGTAATTAATTAGCATCTATATGTAGGGCCTGAAGCCTTAATTAACATTCCTCTCTGATTAAATTATCACTGATGATTCCAAGTCTCAGGTGAAACTGAGGGTTGGAAGATTTTAGTGCTTGATCTTCCACCCCCCTATCTCCCAGGACTTCAAAGTGAACATGAAGTCCATTTCTCAAATCCAGTGGAGCTTTGCCATAACCCTTTTCCTTCCCTATCTATATCTCCTGTGGCAAAAGTCACACATCTAGCAGTTTTGCCTGTTTCACAGTCCCTTGATGTCACCAGGCCTCTGTCAGTTAGTTTTATAAAGGCTTAAGATGCTAGCCCATTATTTTTCAATCTTAAATAGTTACTGGTTTTGTATTTGTGGTCTTTCACAAAGATAAAGAGAGACAATCTCTGTAGCAACACATAGAAATAGCTCTGGTCACCTGAGCAAACATTATTAACTGTATCTTTTTGCTATCTCATTCCTGAAAGTCCATTCTTCTGCCTTAAAAATCCTTTCATTGTGTCATTGTCATAGTCTGTATCTAGTGCTGTATTTCTGTCACCTATCTCCCAAGTGGTTCAACATCTGAAAAGGTATCGAACAGTAAATTTAGCTAAATCCATATTTATAACTAAAAGGCTACTTCCTCAAAAGTAGCATGGGTTTATACAGCTAAAATTCAAAAAGATTCTAAATTATTACAGAAACTCACAGGTTAGTACATTGCACATTGCTAAATTCTGAATGTTCCTTTTCAAAAATGACAGTAGACGTGATCCTGCCCAGCCACCTCATCTGACGAACAAATGTGTCCAAGTCTTAGATGAAGGGCTTGGAAAACTATCAAGCTGAAATGATTGCTACTGAGGGAAGAGGCATTCACTCCTAGGTTCTCAGTCAAACTTCTTGCTGCCTAGAAGAACATGGTGGCTTAATAACTGGCCTCAATGTCTAAAGTCTATGCAGTTAATTTTTTTGCTAACTGTGTTATCACCACCTTCAAGGGGTCTAGTGTAGGGTAAAACTGATCATAATGGCTCCCTAGCATCAAACTTTCAGAAATGCTGAAGTAATGGGAAAATTGAGAGGTTTCCCACTTTTATAAGGACATATACAATACAAAAATTCTCATTTCATCTATGTAAACTGAAAAGGTTTCCAATACTGAAGTTTTGTTTTGTATAAAATAAAGACAATAACATACTTTATCTCTTAGATAAAATGCATGTTGAGAAATGTGATTAGGTATGCATAGAGAATTTGTTGCAGATATGCAAAGATTTCTGTACAAATTATATATTAAGATCATTATTTTAGCAAATTGTTTGTCATATTGAGAAAACTGATTTGGTCTAGATAATAACTTCTGCTGATTTGCAACTTGCAAACGTTTTTTTAAATTCTGCTTCTAGTCTTTGGAACTGTGAAAAATAAAAGTTTCCAAATCTTGTAAATTTGCATAAGGTGGGGAGGCAAATTTCCTTCTCTGCTTATCTCTATCTCCATGTGAATTGTCATTCACCTTTTAGCTCATCTTTATTCTACACTTATTTCTTTTTAATCTTTTCATAGCTCTTTACATCTATCCCAGCTTAATAAATTTCCTTGTAGCTTGCTAGTGCAGCTCCTTTTCAAAAGGAAAACAAGTGCATAGGTTTAGTAATTAGTAGCTTGCATCAGAGTGAGAGAAAGTAACAAGTTGTTACAAAATCTGTCTGATAAACAGGAACATACCTCCCACTTGGTACAGTATCAGTGTAGCTTACAATTGGAAAACAACTTCATAAAGGATTTATTTTCCCAGAAAGTGTTTTTCTGGGAAAAGAAGGGAAAAAAACCCCAACAACTGATAGTATTTGTTACCTTAGAAAAGATAATGAGTTACTAGGAAAGGCAGGAGACTATGTACACTTTAGCTGCTAGTTTAGATGTTCCTGAAGTAGAGCAACAGCCTTCCAGTAAGCTGTCCCTACACCTTTGGGTAGAATATTTGGAGCACTTTTCATTGCTTACCTCCTGCTTAGACTCTAGGACAAGAAATATTGTCTACCAAGAAGATCTGGCAGAGGGAGGGAATGTGAGGTAGGAGGGAAGATGTATGAAGCAGGTGGATATTTTCTCATAGCCAGTAAAAGATAGTGCTGTTTGGTGGTATGAGTTTGGCAAAGAATTGTGGTGCGAGGAGCAGATGGAGACATATCCCCTCTTTTTCATTTGTGGTTTACCACACAACCAGAAACCACAGCTGCCTGTAGTACCTCAGCAAACAAAGCCAAGTCTGGATACTGCTGCCTCCTTAATACAGATCGATGTTTGACAGCTGATATGGAAAATGTGCTGGGCTAAAGAGAGTCAGATATCTCTCCCCGGGTGATTAGGGCTGTTTGTTGCTGTTAACTTACGACAGCTCTGTAGCTTTTCCTGCCCAGTTTGGATAATTCTCATCTTTAAAGTACTTATGCCTGATTTTTGCCAGTGCAGTTAGAGCTATTTGTGATGATTATTCAGCAATTTCTAGAGCAGAAAGTAGTGAACCACATTTTGCAGTAAATATTTCTTTAAGCAGCCTGGGGTGTAAAGCAAGACCTGCATGAGATATGATGGTTAAGCCTCCGTGTTGCTCAAGTTGATTGATGAGTCCGCAAAGAAGGGCATAGATCCCTGCCCCTCCTTTACAAGCACTTCCTACATGATTGATTGTTGAGTCATTGTTATGTTAAAGAGTCGCCGTAGCTACAGACCTTAGCTCAGAGTGCTCATCAGTTACAGGCCAGAAGCATTTTGCTAGCTCAGAGTGCTCATCAATTACAGGCCAGAAGCATTTTGCTATCTATTTGTGAATGTATGAATGTGAAATACTCTTGCTTCATGACCCACACAAGATCCCTAGTCAATTCTGAGTGCACACAAAGCCAGGCAGTAACTGTTATTGTCAGAAATTGATTTATTCTTGCTTAACAGAGAGGCATAGCTGGTTTAGGGAAGCATTGGACAAACTCCTAATGAGAAAGCACCTCAAAAGCAGTGTCAGGAAGACACATATAGGATCAGTGGTTAAGGTGGGTGACTGAAGTCACCAACAGTTTTCTCCAGACACTGGTGTCTGAGAAAGAACTTGAAAAAAAGCCAAAAAAAAATTGCTTAAAGATGGTAAGGATAAACTCACATATCCTTCACACTTCTGTCTTTCTCTGAGGGACAATCCCTCAGTTCACAGCTGCCAAACAAAAGGTAGTCTTATACTATGCCAAAGCCATCATGGGCCAAGTGGTCCCTCAAGGCTAAGGAAAAGCAAAAAAGGAAAACTCTTGATAATCTGTTCCATACCCATTCTGTTGAGGCCAAGGGTCAAAGACAACACACTTTCTATGAAATGACAACTAGAATATGGGCTTTTTTTACAGGGCACATAAATAGCAGTCAGTCTGAATCACTTGGCTGTTCTGTTGCTGCTCATTGGCAAACAGTTTGGTTTGAGAGCAGCAGGGATGGGATGCTGAAAGACATCCATAAATGCCTCCTCCATTGAGTAAATATTTTTGTTGGATGCTGTGATGCAGCAATATGACAGGTCCCATCTGTGATACCAGTCTTTCCTGTATATGGGTAAGTAGAAGTTTAATCCAAATAATCCAGATCTTTGACATGGACCCAATCATTTCAAAGCCATGCAATGTGTGAAAACAAGAAGTCCTACGTGTCAGACCAACCTACCCAGAACTTTCTGGAACTACCCAGGTTCCAGCCCTCAAAAGTTAATTTCCTTTTGCCCCTTAAATCTCTCTTCCATGTTGGGACATGACCCACATGCATACTCTGTCTGTTTCACCCTTTTATTTCTCTGTTCGTTTGCCATGTAGCTCAGATATTTGCTTATTTATTACCAGGAAACCAACAGGTGGTGACAGATGGCAATTTGCCTGCTATTAATTGCTGGGAAACTGCTCACTTGGAGATCTTATCCCTTCATTTTCTACTTCTTATACTAATTGGCATTCCTGATTGGTGATAAGGAGAAGAATAATTAGATATGGATGGAGCATTTTGATTGATGCAGTCTACACAGCAATTACCTGTGCAGCAACAATTGCAACTGCACGGAGCTGTCAGGAAGCTTTGCACAGAAGTAAATGATATTCACAGAGGCAGAGAGCTGCTGAATTATTGGTAGAGCTTCCTGGGATATCCGTGAAAGCCAGAAGATATCACTTTAGAAGGTATTAGTTAGCATGGTCAAAAGTCCGTTCTCCAGTGTCCAACAGGAGAGGGAAGCCCCCAAACCCCTTTAAGGAAATTAAGCAAGCCCGTTATTGGAGGAAAGTAACAAGCTGCAGCCAGTGTCTCCCTAGTGGAGCAACATGCATGCTTATCTCCTGACAGCTTTCTCAGAGAAGGGCAATCCCTGACATCTCTGCGGTTGTTTTTTCACTGAGTGGGCACTGCGAATGACAGCTTCTGAAACCCACATTCTCTGAGCTGTGCTCACAGTCCCTGCCTGTCAAGTCCGGGCTCTGCAGTATGGGTGGCATTTCAATTCGTAGCAATCAGTTTCACAAGCCCTGGTGCAGATCTGATCTGCTAACACGAGTCAGGGGAGATCCCGACCAGGCAGGACCGTAGAAATGAACAACAGATGGGGATGTTCAATAAAAGGAATGTTTCTCAACAAGAACTTTCAGAATTATTTATTTTATGAGGAAAGATTAATATCCTTTAATTTGTTATGGGGAAAAAAAAATATTGGGTAAGTGTTTCATACTTGTCTGCTATGATAAATGTATAATGAATAAAAATCTGGAATTTAGGCTAGTTCAGAAGATAAAAGTTTCCTGAATGCTGACCACTGGGATTTTAACGAAAATGTAAGTAGCATGTATTTTGCTGGCGTTTGCATGTTTTCAAAGGGAATACTTAACGCTTTTAATAACGCAAAACTGGAACTCACTCCTGGTCCGCAGTCTCAGAGATCTGTCGAAAGGTTGCCTCAGGTTTGTTAGTACACATTCACACTTACAACTTAGTATCCTTTTTGTATGTTCACACCCTTTTTGTTTCGGCTTCCTGTGGCTCTTTCACTGAGCAGCATTGCTGACAGGAGCATTGACCCCAATAGCGAATTCAAAGCCAGTTGTCTGGAGATCCGGCGAAGCATCAGGTTCCAGTCCACATCCATAAATACTATCACAAGAAAGCAAATTCTGGGATCCTGGCTCAGCTCATTTCGAAATAGAAATATATCATGTAATTATACATAATCCCATCAAAGCAGCTCGCATCATACAGACTAGATATTAAATATCAGGACATGTTTATAAAAAAATTACGAACTGAAAAAGAAAAGAGAAGTTTGAATGAAATGCTTGACCATTTGAAAGCAAATCAAAGGATAGAGTTCTTCTAGCTACCACTCTCCGGAGAAATACTCACCTGAGGATTCTGAGGACCCGTTGCCTTCTTTCTTATCTCTTTTCATTTTCCTCCCCCACTTTGCAGTCTTGTATCTGATGTCAGGAGCTTCTCCCACTGCATCGTCTCAACAGACAAAGAGAATAGCTGCATTTTGAGGTCTGTAGTCATAGATTCTTCCAAAGCAAGGAAGCAGTATGGTCACAAGCTGTTACAATCAGCTACATAAAAAAATCCCTAATTTTTCTCGGAGCAATTTGACCTAAAAGAGGATGATTTGTCCTCCTTCATGCCTCCTTATTTCTTCTTGGTGATTTTTTTTTCTTCTATTTTTTTTTTAAATTGAACTATATTCCACAAACTTAAAAAAAACAACCAACCAACCAAAAAACCCCAAAACAAACAAAAAACCCCCACAAAACCAAAACAAAAGAAGCAAAAAAAAAACAAATCAAAAGAACAAAACAACCTAGAATATTCCTTCTTTCTGAAAAATTGATCTAAATATAAGGATGACAATTTAATTAAAATATTCCTCTATTTCTTAAGATCACATGCTACAGAAATCCCTGTTTGAGTGTGTTGCCTGTTCAAAAAATCATTATGGGATGAGAACTTTTCTACTTGATAAATCCTAACTTTGGGTTGTATTTCATATGGTAGCTTCTGTGGGACTCATTCCCTCTCAAAGGTGATGACAGAAGTCACATGACTGCTACTGCAAAATAAAACAAAACTGTGTCAAGATAAAGTATGCCATCAACTAATGAAGTCCTACAGTTGTGTGTGGTCCAGTGCTATGGAAGAGCTGAAAGTCTGGTCTTTGTTACCTTTATGGATTTCACACTAAGAACATGTGGAAGAGAAATTCACAGTCAAGCAGCCTTTCAGGTGAATAATTGCATTTGCTTAATTTCTTAGAACATCTCAGTTTCCTCCCAGAATTTTCTTCATGGACTTAGTATTTTTCTTCACTTCTCCTGGAGACATATGTTTACATTGGAGGGGAACCATTGCTAGAATTCAAGACAAATTCATTGCTTCTGTGGCTGGCAGTCCTGCTGTATTTGAAGCTTCCTAAGTGTTCTTCCATCCATTCTCTTGGGCTTCTTAAGCTTAGCCTTTATAATGGGCTTGGTTTGTGCATTCTCTAAAGCATCAGGCAATACACAGGAATCCTCCAGCCAAACATCTGGGCTCAGCCTTTCTGGATTTCTTGTCTGTTCAGGGCTTGACTGCATGTTACATGGATTGCTCTCCAATAGCATCAACAGGTCCTTGAGGAAAGTCATGTTTTGTCCTTTCTGCTCATTCTTTATTGATTTCATTTGTTCTTCAGTCAAGAAACAGTTATCAATCCCTTCATGCTCTGTGTGCAGTAGTTTAAGGACTTGATTTTTTCCCAGACCTCAAGCCACAGCAAAATCTAAACACTAACAGTGCCCAAGACCTTACAGAGTAAAAATTTATTTATACCCCTATTTTTACTATTTCAAACACAGAGTTCTTCAGGGTTGGTTTCTTCTACAGCAAGCTGCAGTCTTTAACTAAAATGGAGATTTCAAAGCATCTGGCTCCTGGTTTAATGCTAGTCCAGGGGAAATGAGATGCTCATAGTGACAGTAATTTGTATGTTGGGCTTTAAGTCAGATGTGGTTGTTCTATTCTTGGTTTATCTGTACATATAGACTTTCAAAAGAGAAAGAAGTATGGTAACAATTTGCTTGAAAAGGCCACTGGTTTCTTAGTCAAAACATTTAAGGGGTTTGTTCAATTTCCATTCAAATGTAAAAAAAACAAACCAAACCAAAATTGCTAGCCAGTGGGACGTTAATTATTTCTGACTGGATATGGCATTACTAGGGTATCTAGGCACACGTTGTGTTGTCAGGTTCAGTTTTCTTTTAGTTCCCTTTGATTGTATCAGCCGGGACCAGTTTGCATTGTAGTTCTGCTGGCACTGGCAGGCTTTTCAGGGAAGTCCTCCTCTATGTATGACTCAAGGATTATAAAATGAAAATACCTTTGACAGATTAACAGTCAGTCTGCCCTCCCTTACACAGACATCTCCTCCTGTCCAGTCCCCAGTGCAGATGCTGGTGCAAAGTGCTGGTACTTGGGTGGACAAGCCACACTGTGGGATGGGGCTGGGACACAGCAGGGCCAGCAGTGCACTCGATTGCAGATTTGTTCCTCCCTCACAACTTCTGCAGGGGGCAGTTCAGTTTCATTTAAAGGAAAAGAAGGACTTCAGTCCTCTGTGATCATGATCTATCAAATTCGATTCTTTGTAGTGATGATGCAATTAAAGTTCAGTGTAATTTACCTCTGTTGACTTTTCCAGGGTTTTTATTTGCTCTACTTTAATGTCTGAAAGACCTTGAAAAAGAAACAAAGAGTAACTAACTGCTAAAATATGACTGTCAAGACACAGTAATTCACTCCTTTGCATCAGTCTTCTGATTTTCAGTCATGAAAATACATAAAATTGACAGAAATTACCAAAAAATTCTCTTTATTCCGCTGATAATAAATTTAATAAGAAAATATTTCCTATTTATTTTCTTCTCAACAAATTTACTTTGGCATTATTCATATGCCTTGCGTGTTCACTTTCCATATACACTCATTCAGGTTAGCTCTACAGCTGCAAGAAGGCATAAAAGTTTTTTTAAGGTCAAACCTAGGCTTGCATGAAGTTTAACAATACTTAAAAGAAGATCCTGATGACATACTGTTTTTCACTTCAACTATTCTCCTTTCCATGGATAATGTTTCTAGAAGAATTTCACTCTCATAGAAATTCTATTTCATATCCAGAAGGCTTTTCATCATTTTGTAATTATATTTCTAGAGATATTGTTATGACCATTCAAATTTACAACTTTTTTGAAACTGGGATTTTCCTAAAAATAAAATGGGAACTAATTTGTTTTTTTAGTATGTTCAATGTCCTACTATTTTTTCTCACAACTGTAGATTTTTTTATGGAATAGAAATCTGTAAATTACTATCATTACTTGTTAAAATAGTGCTGAGATAAATGTGCAAAGCACATTCATACTAGATGAAACTAATACTGAAAAGGATGGGTCATGATTTTGCCCTATATTGTGGTTTCTGTGCTACCTGCACAAATTGCTGGACACTGGAAATATCTGACCCTTGCAATTTGAGGTGTACTTTCCTCAACCAAGCCAGTAAGGCTTGCACCTTAGAGAAACAATGTCATCAGCCAGGACTGATTGATCACAAGGGAAGTAAAGGGCTTGCATTTTATCTTGTAAATTAATCATGACAAGAAGAGAAGAAGTATTGGAAATGTTTTCTGAGTCTTTACAACAAGGAATCCATAAGAAGAGCAATGTCTTCTCTGGAAAGAACGTGAAAGATAAGGTCAAATGCAAAAGATAAGGTCAAAATCCCTAGGTGCATTTATGGACTTGCTCTCCTCTGATGGTGATAGTTTGTGAACCTCAAAAGTCTGAAGCTGAGAACAGAAACAGGGGTCTGATCTGGCAGAGGCTGGTCCTGCCAGCTGTCTGTCAGGATCCAGCACTGTCAGAGCAGCTTTACCAGAGTCATGTTAGGGAGAGTTTCTTTTCCCAGGTTTAGTGAGACTGAAGGGCCAAGCCCAAAGCTCCCTGTGAAAGAAGACAGGAAGTGACTTTGAGAATTCCTCCCCTTAGCTTCAGGAATATGTCTCTGACCTAACATGTACCAATTGTCAGAGAAGCTCATTGGGGCAGGCAGTTAATGCAAAGGCCTTTTTTTGCTTTTATACATACAGCATAATCACATTCATGGTTTTAAAGCATTAAAAAGAGTAGTAGCATTCCTTTTGCTTATCAGTGGATGGCATTATGCTCTGATTTACTCAGGGAAGAATCTATATATTGAATGAAAATGCACAGAATGTAAAGGAGAGTGGGTCAAATCCACTCTGACTGTGAAGTTTACTATATTTATATATACATATATATAAGAATATATGTTTTATACACATATGTAATAAATATGTCCTTCCTCCTCTGTTCTGGCAAAGCTTTTTATGTCTTTGTCTCCAAGTCTATTAAGCTTTGTCCAGAAAATACCAAGTATGAGATTTAAATCTCAAAGAACCTTGGAACCAAAATATGTGGGATCATTCCTTACAAAAAATCATCATTGCAAGGATAGGGTGGATAATGGAAGTGCAACTGATATTATCTATCTGGTCTTGTGCAAAGTGTATAATGCTGCCCCACACAACATCCTGGTATCTAAATTGGAGACACTTGGATTTGATGAATAAACCACTCAGTGGATAAGGAATTGGCTGGATGGATGCACTCAAAGAGTTGCAGTCAACAGCTTGATGTCCAAGTGGAGACCAGTGATGAGTGACATTCCTCAGGGATCGGTACTGGGACTGGTTCTGTTTAACATCTTTGTTGGTGACATGGACAATGGGATTGAGTGCACCCTCAGCAAATTTGTGGATGATACTAAGCTTTGTGGTATGGTTAGGACACTGTAGGGAAGGGATGTCATCCAGAGAGACCTTGACAGTCTGGAGAAGTGGGACAATGCCAACCTCATGAAATACAATAACGTCAAGTACAAGGTCCTACACCTGGGACAGGGCAATCCCAGGCACAAATACAGACTGGGTGACAAATGGATTGAGAGCAGCCTTACAAAAAAGGACTTAGGGATGTTCACTGACGAAAAGCTCAACATGAGCCAACAATGTGCAAGTGCAGCTCAGAAAGCCAACTGTATCCTGAGCTGCATTGAAAGAATATTGAGGGAAGTAATTTTCCCCCTCTACTCTGCTCTTGTGAGACCACAGCTGGAGTACTGGGTCCAGCTCTGGGGTCCCAAACACAAGAAGGAAATTGACCTGTTGGAGCAAGTCCAGATGAAGACCACGAAGAATATCAGAGGGTTGGAGAACCTCTTCTATGAAGACAGGCTGAGAGAGATAGGGTTGTTCAGCCTGGAGAAAAGAAGGCTCTGGGGAGACCTTATTGCAACCTTTTAGTATCTGAAGGGGGCTTACAGGAAGGGTAGGGAAGAATTTTTTAAAAGGGCTTGTAGTGACAGGACAAGGGATAATGACTTCAAACTGGAAGAGTATAGGTTTAGGTTAGAAATTAGGAAGAAGTTCTTCACTCTGAGGGTGGTGAGACAATGAAGAAGGTTCCCAGGGAAGTTGTGGATGTTCCATGTGGATGTTGGGTTGGGTCTTGGAACCAGATGATCTTTAAGGTTCCTTCTGAAGCAAACCATTCCATGATTCTATGATTAGAAGCTTCAGATCATTCAAATTACCAATCCATTGCAAGATAAACTCATTTTAGCTACTCTAGCTGTTTTCTGTGCTGTGATAGTTTTTCATCTCTTTGTATATATCATCAGAGAAAGAATAGGATTTCACCTTTTTTTCTGTGCTGCATGGACAGCTCCTTTTTTCAAATTGAATCCTCTAGTTTAGAGAAATTGAGTACTAGTCCCTTGAATAATCAGTCTGCCCAAACCTTATCTTCTGTTGCAATAGTTACCAAACCTTACAGAACAATATCACAAACAAGTAAGTATGTTATTGATAACTTACAGGCAGAAAAGACACTGAATTAAAATCCAGTAACAAAATACCCTCCCATCCTTATCCCCTTTATTCTTTGTTGAAGTCCTATAAAGAAGGCAGCTGCCAATCTCTTTAACACTGCCCCAGATTCAGTTCAGCATTTGGAGGAATACTTTCAACCCAAGACTAGATTTTGGACCTTGCACTTTATTTAATATTTATTACTGGTGACATGTAATTGGTCATGTGGGGATAATTGAAATGGCTATTTCCTCAGTGGGTCAGATGACTATCCATTTTCCTTCTATTTACAAAGTTAAATGTAAATCATGAAGGTATTAACACAGGGAGAGCCCTGGAGATTCTTTTAAAGTTGTGAATAACAGCTCCACCTTTGCTCTAGCAGCAGTAAACAGAGAACAGGATGAGGCTGCATGACATAGCAAACCAAGTGCTGAAAATGTGCAAGTGCTTCACGTTTTGTTTTGTTTTTTTTTTCATTTATTCATCAATTGTCAGTGCTTCCTCACTCAGGAAAATCTCAGCTCATTTTGGAGTTAAAGAGGAACTTAAAAAGAATCAACTGGGAACTAAACTCAAGTCTTCTCTTTTAAACCAAACAGATCAGGAGTCTTCCTCACTCAAGAAGTACCTTCGATTTAGAATGTTGCTTTGATCCCAAAACACAGGAAAAAAAAAAAAAAAAAGTGGAAGAGTTCTTTTCTTGTATTTGTGTCCTAACTTGCCCAGAACTGGGAAGTATGGAGAGAGATGTAGTGGCAATGGATGCATTAACAGGTGTGCAGAAGTCTCTCTCTCCTTTTAAGAACTTTTCCCTTCCTTCGCCTCCCACTTACTATGCCACCTGGCAAGCAATTCTCTCTCCCCAGGGGCCCGTTATGCTTTGCAATACCTGAAATGCATCAAACTTGGCTAGTTCATGGATTATCTGATGATATGAATTCTATGTGCTGAAATATGTGGAGAAGAGGCTTCCAGTTTGGGGCTAAGCAATATAAGATCATGAAAAAAGAAAACACATTCACTGGCAAGGATGAAGTGGCTGTGACATAGGAAAGGAATGAAGCATTGTAGCGATCCAGCTTTGTACTGTTTACCATAATGATAGTCTCTGAACAAACGCTTAGCAATTTTGAAAGCTCTGGCATGATTTACCAAGTGACCACAATCTGAACAATGTCTTCTCTTACTGCTGTAATGACATAAAAAAATCATAGCTAATATCTGTGATTTGTTATTATACGGGTGGATCTGGAAGGTTTTGAGGCTATCTACAATTAATTTTTCTCATCGTGTCAATCTAAATCCTCCCATATAGAAACAGTTTGCACATAATTAATTTTAAGCCCTTAAGTTTACAGACTTGCTGTTGTGCATAAAGCAAATCACAAATGTAATTACAAGGCTGGATCTGGGCCTCTGATTCTTTGCCTAGAAAATCTCTGCAACACTGCAGAGAAGCCCAGAGCATGACCACTTTGGCCAATGCACAAATATTTTGGCTAGGAATGTGGCCGTGACATCTCCTGAGAGTTGTCCCCACCCTCCTTGTTGTTCCCTTCTCCTCTCTATGCTGGGGTGAGGATCTCCATAGTATGAACTGCTGATGAGGGCTGTGGGGGGGTAGCGCTGGTGGTGTCACTCCATGCTTTTGCCACAGCACATCTGCAAGGCAAAGTCCAGCTGGGGAGGCTGGCCCTTTAGGAAAGTGGCAGACATTTGGGAAAGGAGGCAACCAGTAAGGCATGGCAGCAGAACCAAGGGTAAAAGCAGTTATTTTTTAATAACTTACTTATTTAATCAAGCGCTTCATTTTGGCCAAAAATCTCCAAGACAAACACAACATCAACAAACAAACAAACCTCAAAAAAAAAAACAACCCAAACCCCCAAAACCCAAAATCAAACAAACAACAAAAAACCCAACCAACCAATCAAACAAACAAAGAAACCCACCAAAACACCCCAACACCCTGGAAACAAAATTTCCTTGTGTGAGGCATGATTTTTATGTTGTTTCTTAGAAGACAGGAGAAACAACAATGAAAAGATAAATGTCTCTTTAAACTGTGGTCAGTCTGAAAACTAAAATGAAACCATATCTTAGGAGACTATTTCAGCAAAATTTCTTTTCTAGGTCTGCTGGTTACTACTGTTTGCACTGAGTTTTTTACCTTGTGTCACAAATCAGGTAATCACAGTATTTCATAAGAACAAGAAGCAAGTCTAAAGCCGCACCTAATCCAGACAGGTGATGTCACTGGATGTGGTAATCTTAGACTGTCATCTACCATCCATCTCATAATTCAATTACCAAGCCTATTACTTTGTCAAATATGCTTATGCAACATGTATCAAAACCTACCTGGAAAATAGAATCTATACATGATTCACAGCTGGAGTGTAGCAAACAGAAGGGGGTAAGGGGTGTCTGTGGTTGGGGTGGGATGCAGGGGGAGAAAGGAGGCAGAGGATAAGTGTGGGAAAGGGAAACAGGATGACTGGATTCTAGGAAACCTATGGAGGTTCTTCTGTGTCAGGTAAGTCAAGCAAAGGTTTCTGCGAAGGGTTTACAAGCTGGCTGCTATGACACTGAAAGGCAAGTAGTCACACTGTTGTCTCATATTTAACAATGATAAGAATCTCATCAGAAGAAATTGAAATTAATCCAGTCTTCTCTCTGATTTGTCATTTCTTAAAAGAGCATTTCTTCCTACATTCAGGGAAGTCCACACTGCAATTGTTTAAATTTAGTTTATGCTTCCATCCTGTCTTTTTTTTCTCTTCTTTTCTTTTCTTTTCTTTTCTTTTCTTTTCTTTTCTTTTCTTTTCTTTTCTTTTCTTTTCTTTTCTT
>JANHFX010006969.1:0-27419 GCA_027560015.1 Chloroceryle amazona | reverse complement strand
CTTTTCTTTTCTTTTCTTTTCTTTTCTTTTCTTTTCTTTTCTTTTCTTTTCTTTTCTTTTCTTTTCTTTTCTTTTCTGTTCTGTTCTGTTCTGTTCTGTTCTGTTCTGTTCTGTTCTGTTCTTGTGTGTGTGGTTTATTTTTGTTTCATTTTTCTTTTTTTCTTTAACTAAAGAGAGCAAGCATTGTACTTTATATACTAACTTTTATAAAAAAATATACATGCTTGAGCACAACTTTTGTGGCCAATATTAAATTCTTCTGTTGTGCAGTTGTAGGAAACAGGATGTTCTAGACAGGCAAGTAGACTACAAATAAGAAAGCAGAGTGAACACTTCATTTGGGATTTGTGAGCTAGAGGGAATAGCAGGAGAAATTATGGGAATCAGACTGATGAACATATCAGTAATTTATAACTACCAAATTATTTGAAGAATAATGAACAATAATTGCTTGCAACAATATGGTGATCTATATCATCATAGCACTGAGCAGAATGAATAGGACTAGCATTATCTCTGGTTGTCTTCCTTCTCTTATTAATATCTTTCCATTGCTGTGGAGGAAACTACAAAATGAGCAACAAGTGACTCCTAAATGTTCAGTTTTGGGCAAGTCCTGCTCCTCACAAAGCTAAGAGAAACTGGACAGCAGTTAACTCGCCTGCTTCCAAGGACCAGACCTCTAGTCTTCCTGCATTGCACACCTCTGAGGAATTTGCACAGAGGTACTAAGTGACTTGCCAGAAAGCAGTCATGTCCTGATGTGCTCAGCGTTGCTGTCTAGGAGTTGTGTATTTACAGGTCAGTATCAAAACTTTAGCTCTGTTGTTTCTTATGGACATTCGCAAATGAGGAAAATCTTACCCACTATCCAGCAATAAATCAGGTTAGATTTATACATTTTAGAAGATTAATACAAAAAAATGTAAAACTTTAGTCAAGTCAAAATTGTATTGATTTCTGTTTTACGCTCATCAATAAAGCTGATTTGAATCCTCTAGCTAAGAAAGAATTTCTTAGGACTGTCCTTACACTGTAGCCTGTAGGAAGTAATATAAAATCCCAAATATGTAGCTTAATTTCCAGCAGACATAAAAAGGCTAAATTCTTTCAAACAATGAAATAATCAGCTCTAAATACATGATTGCTCCCACCGAATGCCACCATTTCTAAGGTGAGGATGGGATTAGATGTATCTGTTCCCACTTTGTACCATTAGTGAAAGGAATCTGTCCATTGGCTTACTCTGTTTCATGAGGAGGTGGTCTGGACCATTCAGAGATACAAGGCTGCCTCAGCACCAGTATGTCTGTGAGTGGATCAGTTTATACCAAAACATTATTAAACTGGTGGGGTGCTATGCTCACTGGAAAACATAACTGTATATGAAAGAGCTTGTGAGAATTGAAGGCTTGAAAGTGTGAGGTCACCTTGAGAAATCTAGCATCAAGGTACTTTGCTGACAAAAGCTACTCCTCTACATTAGGACTTTCTTAGCACATGAAATCTAGTACATACCTGTTTATGTTGAAATTATTTCACCATTCCTGAAACAGGCTTCAGAGCCTGACAAAACACTTCGTTAAAGTAGATAGATGTTGTCTTAGCCACAAAAATGTGTGTAGGTTCATTTGAGATAACAATCTATCTTTTCAGATGCTTATTCACAAATTTCAAACATCTCAAACCTGGGTTTTCTGCCAGTACACCTGTAGTTGTGCCTCTCCAAAATCATAAAACTTGATAAACCAAACCAAAACCACAAAAAAAACCAAACAAACCAAACAAAACCCAAACAAACAGAAAGGGGAAAGGAGAAATTTTTAACAGATTCAGACTTTTATTTACTCAAACCCAACCTCACCCTGATTGGTGTTATTTCTTCACCTTAAGTAAACTTTACTATTCTAAACAGGTGAAATTAACAGAAGACCATAGATACCTGTCCATATTGATAATAGACATTGTAAACTGGTATTTATTGCTTTTCTTATAATAAATACTGACATGAAAATTGAATGCTATTTAAAAAAAATTGTAATGGTATACAGGTAATTGATTTTTTTTTCTCCCCAGGCTAACAAATGTTATGTGTATTTTTGTGGTATTTCTGTTTAACATGCCTTTAGACCAAAAAAAAAAAAAAAAGAGACTATAGAAGAATACTATTGTTAAACAGTGTGCTACTAAAAGAATAATAGTAATGCATTCCGCAGGTATGTTTGCTGTACCTCTGCTGTTGATTCTTGACATTTTTAAAAAGGAAGACAAATGAAGCAAAATATTTGGTGGGGCAGTGCATGATTCTGGCACTGAAATTGTCTGTAATAACCTGAAATCTAATGACAATTAGTTTAAAACCAGAAAAGAACCTGAACATTACAGCTTATTTTCAGAGATGTTGACTTTGCATGCAGGACCCTCAGAAGCAGATTTAAAACTGATCTGGGAACAGTGCAATTTCTGTTGTTTTCAGGGAAGGGTGCACATCATTCACACCTTCTTAAAATGTTATCCTGGGATTTTGCATATTTCAGAGAACCAGCACATGGATGAGACTTGGAAGGAACCCCTGGAGATGTCTAATCCAAAGGCCCTGCCCAAACAGTTAGTACAGCAGGCTGCTCAAGGCCATGATCAGTCGAATTTTGAATATCTCTGTGGATGGGCACTTCAAACCTTGTCTGGGCAACCTGTTACAGAGTCCAACGGGGTGGTCAGGTTTTTTTCTAAGTGGTATTTTCTGTATTTTGCTTTGTGTCAATTGTCTCTTCACTTGGCACCAATGAGAAGGCTATATCTCTGTCTTCTCTTACATGCTCCCACCAGGTGCTTGTACACATTATTACATGTATTAGTTTACATATATCTCCCACCTTGACACAAAAATTCGTCATTGCTTCTCCTTCAATAAACCTCCATCAAAGAAAGAATATTCAAGCCTTTGGTAAGTACACTCAGTGAAGTAACACTTGGAAAACAGATGTTTTTTATCATCCTATTTCTGGCAAAGTCTTTCACACTGGGGATTTTATATCATGCACTATGAACAGTGTCATGCAAATTTTAGAATACCACTGTGGATTGGTTTATGAGGGTATAGTCTTCTGCCAATTCAAACAGTGTGTGACAGAAATGGAGGTCTTTTTCATAGGAATGGTGGGGAACATCCTGTGGCAGTCCATCTGACTTTTCTCTACCAAGATGTTTCTACTCTCAGACTTAACTGGAAAATAAAAAGGCATGTAATTATGTTGGGAAAATAAAGATGGCCCAGGTGCTTTAAAGCACAGTTCTGACAGAGGATTTGTTTCTAATAATGTGTTTGTCCAACCTTTTTTTTTTTTTTTTTTAATTCACGTTGTTATTTTTCCTCCCAACAAAAAGAAAAAAAGAATTAAAGAAAAGTCTTCCTTTCCTCTCTGTGTCTTGCTGGCTCTTGTTTTGGATTTTTTTTTGACTAACAGGTCTTCCACAGAGAAAGCCTGATTCAGACCTAACAAAATCTGAGTATACACAGTCCAGCTCTAACATCAGAGGTCACCTCTTCACTTTTCCTATCCAGAGGCAGGATCAGCTATAGCTATGCACACAGTTGTTTTCTTATCCCGATCTTCAGGGTCTTCCTTATCTCTTCTCATTACTGGAGAAACTATATTTTATTCCTGTATTTATCTAGAAAACTTTTCGGTAGAAGTAAAATTGATACCTGGCCTTATGCACATAATCACACATAACCTTCCTTCCCATGGCATTGTGCACTGAGTCACCACAATAAAAGACTGGGCTAGTTCTATAGCTACTGGTTTAAACACTTGATTTTATCAGCCCCAGCTATCTCTGTAAGAGTCTTTATTCCACAGCTCTTCTCTGCTCCTTTTTTGGTCTACAACTATGAGTGGATTGAGTGTGCTGCCCCTAAAAATTATGATGCTCCTATTATTTTTTACTGTTTTGATCTTGCAGTACAAGTTTGTAAAATTACATCTTGAATATTTCTGGCCTGAGGCTGAGTTTTAATAACTGGTATGAAAGAATGAACACAGACCACCTTCCTGCACCAAATTTCTCATCTCCTCTGAATTGTACTGTCACTGTACATGAATTGTATTTGCCTTCATCGTCCTCACATCTTAAAATTTCTTTTGCTTGCTGGAAGCCAAACTTATCAACACTAGCAACTGCTTTCCTCTCCAGCATGGATGCCAAAACTCTGCTTAGTCTTTGGCATCACAAAGACGTGTTGACTCCATTATGAATAAATAGTCAAAAGATATGGATTTAAACCAGGCCGTCCTCAAAATTTTGGCACCACAAACCACTGTTACCCAGCAGGATGCTCACTGAACAACCCTCACACTTCCAGTCAAATATTAATTAAAAGCACTAGCAAGCCAATATGGTCATGTTAACTATGTCCATGGATACCAATGGCAGTCTGCAGACCACAAGTATATAAATTAAAAATAAGAAGACTCTCAAGTTTAATTGTCACTTCTGTGTTTCATCTGGTTTTATATCCACATTATGCAAAACACATCCAACACATGGCATTAGTAGCTCCCAGCCAAACTGGGCTCAGTTTAAAACAAGCACATGTGTGCTTGGTACTGACCTGCATTTAACATGATTGCATAATAAGTAATGTTTCTTTTCCTTGTAATTAATGGGTTTTATTGAGAACATATTTCCATGGCTTAAAATAAAATAAAATAAAATTTAGATAAATAAATTAAGTAAAACACAAAAACAAACAAACAAACAAACCAACAAAAACAAAAACCCAAGAGACAGTTTTCTTATCCAGCTTATGCAGAATATATCATCATGAAACTCATGCATTTCACAAGCAAATTTGAAAAAAAACCCACACTCATGAGATTTGTATTCTTTTCAGTAAGGCATCTGCAGTAAAACAAAACAAATTATCCTATATTAGAGAAGTAACCATTGGTAAACAGATAAAACCTCCTCTTTGTAAAATCAACTAAGGGCCCCAATATACTTATTTTATGCTGCTAGGTTTATTACAAAAAAAAATAGTTATTATTATATCATAGATAGTGGTGTACATCATTCCTGGTTCAGACATGAGAATGTGTATATTCCAACAAGAATGAACACATCTGTTGCTTTAACTTTTCCTATTTTGTTTGCTCTTTCTTCAGTGATATAGATTTTACATCTTACTAAAGAAAACAGTGTATGGGATTTTTCAAAAGCATTCACTTCTGACTTTGCTCTGTTCTCAGAGCAGTTGACACATTCCAGAAAAGTATCAGTTGTAGTAGAATTGGGTGATTTCTGCCTGTTTTTGCAAATTCATCCCAGAAGGAAACATTGCCTCTTCAGCTTCCCTGGCACATCATATAATGGATCATCCATATTTTGGGAATGGCCCGTTAATGAGAAACATTGTGGTTTCTCGGGGACTGAACATCTGACTATCTCAAAGCAATGCAATTCCACTCAGCAATTTACCTCCTTCGATGACAGTGTGCCTGTATTGTTATATCAGAGATTTCTAGGTACTAGGAGTCAGACCAAAGTATTCTGAGGTGAGTAGCAGGGAAGGGGGGGCAGTTTTGGGGGCATAAATTTGGACAAGGCAGAGAGGCATATTTTCCAGTGGGCAAGAGCTTACTGCACCTAAGAAAACCAGTGTCTCTTAAGGCATGACAAGCTATCAAGTGTGCAGAACTAGAAGTGACCATTACAGAATGTTCACAAAATCAGAGTTTTTAATGGAGAAGGCCCTCATACTATGTGTACACCATTTTGCTTTCAAGCTCAAACTTATGAACTTGGCTCTGGCTTGTCATACCACACAGTAGGAACCATGTTCTTTGTGTTTCAAACTTTATAAAAAATACTTAGACATTATCAATACACTGGGAGAAACACAGAACAATTTGTGAAGGGTTTACATACAGAGAGTAAAACAGTCTAGGAAGCATGCACAGTTGAGTAGAACTTAAGTTTTAAAGCAAAAACTTTTATTGCTAGAAATACCAGGTTGAATGACATCAAAACAGTTCATACCTACAGAATTAACAGTAAACTTTTTTTTTTTTTTAAGTGTTTGGATTATAAGTAAAAGATAAATGTAGATCAATGTTTATTTTTTAAAATAAAAGTAAATCCATATCTTTTAGAAATGAAAGACTAAATTCAGATCAGTACAATTCCAGTTATTTGCCAAATTGAAACTTTTCGGTGAAATTGAAAAAAGAATTCCTTAGTTTAAAGAAAAATAGGTGTTTTTCTCAGCTGTAGTCAACCTTGTTATGGGTGGTATAATGTAGTTTCCCTTTCACATCCCCTCTATGCATATGGTCCATGGTCCATGATCTAGTCCTGTAATCATGATTATCATAGCAAGAACTGAAATTGACACTGAAATGACAGCAACCAGAAAGTAAGAAAAAAACAGATGAAACACCTGCACTCTAGCATTCATCAAAAGCTATTGTTTTCCACTGGTCTTGCAAATTAGTTGAAATGACTTTTTGACCACCTGTCTTTCCTCCCCGTCTATCACTGTGTAGTATCCACTCCTGCAAAATAAAATGTACCTTTCCTTTACAGTGGCTAAGGAAAAGCACTTTGGTGCTGAGAAAATAGAACTATTTTATGGTTTTTGTCTGGAAAGGACCTGACACCATCAGAATCTGAAGTTCCTACAGTGCTACAGACAGATTAGGTAGTACATACTGTAACAATTTCACACAGAAAAGCAAATCCCGTTTTGTTTTGTTTTGTTTTGTTTTGTTTTGTTTTGTTTTCCCTGTAAGTTGGTTAATATATATACTAGACTGTACTTTCCTGTGTTTGACAAAATAAAAAGCATTTGGTTCAGATGTGTCTGGCTATGTCTCTGCAGAGGGAAAAACGAGTTGGATGTAAGACTTAGAACACTCCTTAGTAGAACACTCACTCTGTTTCTCCCCTTCAAAACCAAGCCCTTCCAAGCTTAGTTATTAGATTTATTTTTTTTTCCCCAAAAAACATGTCACTGTTTTCATAGAAAAATTGAAGGGAGTAATAAAAGTAACTTCTCTGTAATGTTTCGTATTTGTTACACTACTTTAAAATTTAGTTGATGAGGTGCAGTTGAAACTTTCTCATTTCCTTGGCTTGGAACTCAGATGCATAAAATTAAATTTTTTAGGTCTGTATCTACCACTGATGTTTTTCACAGCCAGGCATACTTTGGGTTTAGTATCTTCATAAATAAGGTACATTTCAAATTAGTCTCATCATTCTTTATAGTGCAGGAGAAATGTAGGGGGGAAGATTTTAAATTCAATTTGATGTAGTGCTCTGAATCATCAAAAAACATTGATTTTTTTGTTTTTTTAAGAAGTTACCATATACATCTATGAGCCAAGGCAAGCCACAGCTTCCCAACTATTTTATTCTGTCTGTTACACTGAAAAAGAAAAATCATTAATCACTCAGAGGTATGCTGATGCATAGCACAGGATGAGTGTCCATTTGTTTTTGCACTTCTTTGGGTGCAGAGAGAGACAGTGTGTATATATATTTTTCTGTTGTTGTGTTGTGAGAACATTGGTTTTGATACCTGCCAAAACTAGCACAATGCCTCAGCAGTATCACATGCCTCTGGCAACATAGTTATTGTACATCCTGCACTTTCGTTACCTATTCATCCTACGTCAACAAAGGAAATGCTCATTCAAGGTATTTGCAGTTGCAGATCAGGGCTCTTACTCCTCCGTGCTTGCCATTGATATGTTTATATCCTTGGAAAAAGCATGAGGTCCCAGTCCTAAGGTTGTGCTGGTTATGTGGCATGTGCTGTGTAGCAATATCACTCAAACTACTTCATTACAAAAAGTGTTTTACAAGCCTAAGTTTTAGTGTGTTGTGTTTATTCCCAATTCTCATCTATTTTCAAGCATTTCTGAAGTTTTACTGTGTTTCAGAAATCACATTTTAAAATCTCAAAAGCTTTTCCAAAAAGAATTTTCCAGCTTTGGAGAAATTTCTGTCATTTCAACTATTGTGAAGTAATTTTAACACCAGAGCCCTAGGATCTTATGTCTGTTTTAAACAGGTGAAACTTAAAATATTTGATGTGCAGTAATGGAAAAACAAATCCAATGAAATCTGCATCATGTCCACAACAGCTGAAGACAAAAAAATAAGTATTGAATCCCACTATTTCATGTAGTAAACATGGAAGAGCTGAGTCACATTCTGGGATGCTTGTGTGAAATAAAAGAAATGATACAGCCTTAAAAACGATACTACAGTGTATGCAGAAGATAAAATTAACAATTATTGATGATGACGTTAGCATCCAAGGGGAACTTTAGAGCTCTTGTCACTCTCATTAACCATGCCTTTTTCTTTCATAGGAAAATTAAATAAATTCCCATCTCTTATATGATCCTATTGCTTGTATGCCAGTGCTCACCTCCTCAGTCTCATGTGTCCAGCTTCCCTGCAGTTTTGTCTACCTAATATCCTGCATACCCATTCCTGTGTGCACTTTGGTGCTTCTCTACTAAAACCAGCAGACTCTGCACCCTTCTCCCTTTTCCCTAAATTTTGTGAGCAAGAGGATACAACTGTAACTGGGACCCTTTCTGGACAACAGTTGCAACAAGGGAAAATACTGACTTTTAATGCTTTACTTATTCTCCATGGGTCAGTAAGGTAAAGGGGACAAAGGTACAGAGACATGAAAGCTTTAATCTCCTAATCTCCATCTCTGGCATCAGAACATGAAAAAAAAGGCTAGGCAACTAATTACAATGTGTTTTTCTCAGGGGAGGCTGAGATCATTGAGACCTTAGCTTTACATGTCACTACTACATGGTCTTCAAATCCACAGGACATCTTCCCATGAAGATCCTGAGAGGTGGCCATGCTGTTTCTCTGTTGTTTTTCCAGTGGAGGCAGATTGATACGCACCAGCCACTAGTCTGTCTCAGCTGGTGTAAGGAAGTCAAGATCAATCTTCTTGATATATATTTTGCTCGCACTAAACTCTTCAAATATAGTTACCCTATCTAAATAAACACATGACACAATGCCCACATGTCAGATAGATATGGAGATATAAGGCCCTGCAATCATCACCAATGTCTAAATCCCAAAAGGAGCTTGGTAAGAGATGGCTTTATCATCACACTATACCAGTTCCACAAATAGAAGGCTTTACTCAACACTGTTTTCAATCTGTCTCTTTTTCAGAGCAATCATTTTTGAGCAAAACAAAATCAAACTCAAAAGAGATCCCAGAAAAAGAGAAGAAACATTATCTCACTTGGGTTTGAGTCAGCCTCTCCAGAGTCCTCAGGGAGCAGAAGAGCAAACAAGACTATGTGCAGAATGTTCCTGTTCCTGAGTTGAGCTAAAACAAATATACTGAAGCAAGTGAAAACACATTCAAAACAAATCCAAAAGGAAACCTACCTACTGGAAACCAGGAACATAAACTGCGACTGTGAGGCAGCCAGCAAAAACAGGGCAAGATACTCTTTTAAACCTACAGCATGTACCTCTCAGCGCAGATAACAGAAATAGATGTGTAAAAGCTGCTCTGCTTTTGACAGGTACTGTGTTAATAAAAACACCTAGCCAAATTCAGACACTGTCTCCATATATGAATTGGGGTATAGCAGCTGCCTTTAGGCATCTAACTCATTCAGCAAAGAAAGACCACACAACTCAGAGAGCTCGTGAGCTGTGGACTACATCCCACATGGAGCTCTAACAGAGTAACCTACTCATATTGAGGGTATTCAAGCAAAGACCATGCTGATAGTGTGATGAGCATGTATCAACTGATACTGTAATGGGGTACCAGACATTCACCTGAGAGTAAAGGGACTGTGTAGATCCATTATAGCTACAATTATGTGGGGCTGAGATGAAGGATGCAAGTGTTATGAGGCGGAGACGAGGAAGAGAACTTTCTTCTTCACCACTGACCTGATGTGGTGGGTTGCAAGAAGAGCAGACTCTCTTGCTGATTTAGGGGCTGCTTCCAAAAATGCTTTTCTTTATGCAAGGAAAGATGACCAAACACATTCACTGTCTGTATATTTCAGTATTTCACACAGTGGACTTGCAGTTGTCTTGTTCAGTTGTCACTCATCTATATTTAGTGAGCAATCTAAGCTTTGAAGAGACTACTAGGTTATATCAGTAGGTAGTATGAAATGGCAGCAGGGGTTTTAGTGAAGCTGAAAGAGCTATTTTTGATTTACACTAGCTAAGGATATTTCCTGGCTAACAAAAGAAATGAAGGAAGGAGATGTGGGATTCTGTGGTCACAGTTTAGACTATACAGTCAGAGCATTAGAAGTAAATCCTTAAGTAGCTTCCCTTACATTAGTTAATGTGCTTTCATTTAATTCTCTCAAATATTGGTAAGTGGCAATTTATTTTAAGAGCTGCTTCACTTTCTTCAGAATCATGACATGTATACAAATGCAGAAAATGGACTGCAACAGCCCTCCTGACCCTCCTTCTGAATATGATGATTTCTGTTACGGATAAACAATTAACAAGAAGCAATGAAATGTGATTTCTTTAATCTGTGCAGCGATGAAAGCTCCCCTGATGTGTGTTTATCTTTCTGGAAGCACTCTGCTGCCACTAATCCTTTGCATTCTTTAGTGAATGCTCATTGATTTAACTACCATCAGATGTAATTATGTTGTCTGCAGGTATGTTTGTCATGCACTACAGTGACATACCTTTAAGGCCATTGAGTAATTTCTCCAGAACACTGGAGAAGGAATCATTTAAAGTTGTGTTTCTACAACCTTCTAAATGCCTTTGACCTTACCTTGTGTTCTTTTTGCACAGGTATTGTACCTGCATGGAGGCAGGTTAAAACAAACTGTTCTTCAATACCCTGTAGTCCCTCCATCTAAATTTAAAACCAAAACAAACCAAAGCAAACCCAAACAAACAATTGCACTAAAAGATTGAGGGTTTGAAATTTGAATCTTAATTCTGTTGCTTAGATGAAAATCAGACATTAGTAATGAATATCTGCCATCTATTTTCCACATGGAAGTTCACAGCTTCTATCTTCCGTTTTCATCTGTAGTAATCCATGTGTAATATACCTTAGTTTACATCTCCCGGGACTGCTAAGAAAAACCTCTTTCATATTATGCACATACACACATGCAGAGAAAGTAGTATTAACAATTCTAGCTTTATGAAACCAAATAAAACTAAATCTTGAGAGCCACCTTAATGCAAGAGCATGAAAAATACATAGTTCATCCTTTTTTCTCTCTAAAACAAGTGGAAAAAATGCCTAGGATTTCAGAGGAGTCTAGGAAACTAGTGTAATCCTAAAATCTATTTGGAAAGGAGGTTCACAAAGATGTGAAACTTAGCATGCTGGCAAATCCTTCTTCAGTAGCTAGCCTTGCTGGCTGTCATGGAGATGGAGCTCACAACACGTGGTGTTGCAATTACTTCACCATCAGGAACAGTTTGTATCGAATTCCAGTCTCTCAGTAAAAGGAGAGACTGGTCCCACTGACGTCAGGGGAGCATCTGGTTTATGCTGATGCAACAAAATCAGAACTTGCCTCTGAAGAACTTCTTGCCTAAGGCAAGATTTTGCTACTGTTTCTACCCCACCTTACCCTACAGACATTGCTATTAGATTTCTTTGGGGCTATTTTGCATCCACAAAGAACAGCTTTGTTTAATGGGGCACCTGAATACAATAATTCTTCCACTTGGGCATTATGTACAGGGAACACTTGCAACATTGAAAACAAAGCCAGAGGTTGCCCTGCAAAAAACACCCAAGGAGGAGTCGTATCCCATTCTCCTTCTCTTGCTAGCTGAAGGATAATTTTTCTGTGCTTCTTAGGCTACATCCACCACTATGTCCAGCCACTGACACATCAAGCAGGCAAATCCTAGCGCACCAGTGGTCACTAGGAAGTCTCACTGGAGATTTCCTTCCAGTGCCTTGGACTAAGGATGGCTACCTGGGGTAAAATGTTTTAGAAATCTGTTTTCAGATTTTTAGGTGTCACAACAGGCTGCACACAGACATTACAGCACTGAAGCTGTGGCTTTTTAGTCTTCTGTAAAGACAGAGAGGGATCTGCCTGTAACAAGAGAGCCCTCCCTAAGAAAAACTGAGGTCAGGGTTTGAAACTGAAATCAATTTAAATCTGAGTCTCCATGACTCTTCCAAGTACTCTCTGGGAGGTTATGATGGTGTATATTTTCAAGGCAACTGAAGCTTGTTTACTTGTTTGTGTTATGTTATACCTGTTGCACAGGCAAATAAAAAAAAGAAAAATAACTGAATTACCTACTTTCCTGAACATTAAAGAAAGGAGAAAGTTTATTTCTGTAATAAAATAAAAAATCATATAAGGGTAGGTATGACTCTAAATGTGGGCATGACAGTATGCTTTTTAACACACAGTCATCCTGCGCTATTTAATATACTATAAAAACTTCCTTCCTACACTGGAATATTGTTTCAGCTTCACCGTATGGTCACAAGAAAGTGAAATGATCTGTTAAACCAAGGTATCCTGAATCCTCATAGCCTACTGACTTGTTTTGCCTACAAGCATTGCAGAAACTAGTAAAGAGATGAAACAAATTGTATTGATTTATCCTTCCAACACCTTATTTTAAAACCATCACCCTGTCAGCTGTATCATTTACATAAAGCTTTTAGAATTGCCATTGACATTTGACATCAGTCGCCCCCTACCACCTACTCATTTGCAAAATGCTTTAAAGTAAAGTAATATTTTCCAAAAATGAGAACCATATGGGTTTATCTGTGTAGACAGCAAAAATTGCAGGCATGGTGTATGTGATCAATAAAAGAGCAAGAAAGAAGGATTAATGTGTGTGCATAAAACCGAATAAATTACAACAAAGACAAGTGATGAGGACTATTCTGGCATTATCTTTTTATCTTTGCCAAGAAGAACCAGGAGGATGTGGGCACAATTTAAGCAGCGGCAGGACATGCATCTTGGGAAGGCCCTTTGAAATTCCTATCCATCTAGTTTTCTGGTTCCTTCTTTATGTTGCTTAACACAGACTGCTGGGACATATACAAGTTATAACAGCTTTGAGAAAACCATAATTTG
Organism: Chloroceryle amazona; assembly: GCA_027560015.1. NCBI lineage: Eukaryota > Metazoa > Chordata > Aves > Coraciiformes > Cerylidae > Chloroceryle > Chloroceryle amazona. The sequence goes on along the minus strand of JANHFX010006969.1, from coordinate 14,283 downwards.
CAGCATTATAAGGCAACTATATGATGAAAAAGAGTTTTAGAACCACTGTTAAGAACTGATTCATTACTGAAGAGAGATATTTTCATTAATGTTTAGATCAGGAAAAAATATGTGGGTTACTGCTGCATGCAAGTGAAATAAGAAATGAAACTGTTGCTGCAGTGTAACTTCATTGATAAATTACTGCCTAAAGCCTTCAGTTCAGCAAATAAACAACCATTACTTGGTTTCTGCTGTCAAGCTTAAGTTTCTGTTAGAATTAACTGTCCCCACAGAGCTGAAAAAGTTACAGTAAGGAGCAAGTTGTCAGGTAGGCCTGCAGTTGTGAACTGAGCTGACTTCACTGACCTGACCTGAAAGGTACCACTTTACATCTGCTAAAGATCTCAGGTTTGCTTAGAAGGAAAGAAAACCAAGACAAAGTGTGCTTGTTTTCAAAGATGCAGCTCAACCAGGTAGTCTGATCCTATTGTGGCTCCTGTGAGGTACATCAGTAATATTTCCAGCTCTGAATACTTCAGCTAAAATCTTACAGAACTGAATTTTCACAAAGATGTAAAGGAAAATTAAATTAATCCAGAGTAAAACCAGTATAGAACCATTTTTTTTTCCTTTAGTCAGGACCCCCCAGCATTCAAAAAGACACATGTCTGTAAAATTTGATCTGTACCTTATTAATTTTCCACACCTGAAGATACAATTAGAGTTATGAAACTTGGTGTTTCATTAAAAGATTAGCAGCAGCATTAATGTGTTGCATTGAAGAGTAAATGAAAACTGAGATCCTATGATGCTAAGACTACAGTTTTTGTGAGTGCCATAAGCAGTTACATCTTTCATCATAAGAGAGTGTGTCATTGCAGTGCACACCATGAAAAACTCTGTGCCAGATCAATACCTGACACTAGCATACTTTGGGGGACATTGCAGTGATGCCATGTAGATTTAGAGTTGCATGAATTGGCAGATGTTGCCACACTGGTGAGCACAGAGCTCTCCCTGCCTCAGCAGCAGAGAAGGCTTCAAAGCAAGCAGAACCATGGCAAGATATGCTGCACACTGAGAAGCCAGTACTGTATGAACTGTCCTGCAGTAGCCCTTCAAACCTGCAGAAGATAAAACAGCATGTAGCTCTTCTAATTTGCATTGAGAAAAGGCTCTGTGCCAAGTCCTAGATCTGAAAAGACCTGAACTCAACACGTTGAGTCTATAATGCTGAAAAGTAATATTCAGGAAATGAACATTCAAAGCAAAGAAAAGGTAGTTATCCAAGTTTAACTCAGAATACTAGGCCATAAAATGAGGTCTGTATAACACTTAGTCAGAAGAGAATACCTGAGGGATTATAAATCCTTTGCCCTGAAGTGCAGCATGTTGGCATAGAAAGAAAATGCTATTGTGGAAGAGTTATTTCATTGCATGACAATTGAAATAAATGTTGTGGAAGCATTTACACATGTTTCTTTAGATGTTACCATTCCCATTACTTTGATAAGATGCAGGCAAAATAGCTTTCATAACTTTAAAAATCCCTTTTCACTCATATTTTATGAAAGCCCTTTAAAATTGAAAGTGCAATATATTTCCTCACTGCAGGCAATCGCTCTTACACACAAGTATTGTCAGAAATACAGAGAAACACCTGGATTGCTATTGTGAAGTCTCATACTCAGGCTATGATCTTGCCATTCTTTTCTACCAGCCTATTCTAGTTAAAACACACATATACTTACATAAACATGCACACATATGTATAAATATACTCATATATGCAAAATTGCTTGATAATATTATTTTGGAATAAAAGGAAAACACAAAATACATGTTTCTTTGTTTATCTATATAACGGATAATTACAGGAAACAATACGCATCGTAGAAGATCCTTGGGTGTAGAAAATATTACCAGAATTAAATAAGTGTATTTTTTTTATATTCTCATATATTACCTAATTTACTAATTAAACAATGAATTTTATAAATGTTATTGATGAATGGCAAAATGTTGCTCAGGAATGAGCTGAGATCCTCGCAACTTCTGACTAGGTTGATTTAAAATATATCTTAAAGTATTCCACCATTCTATAAATAGAACTGGTCAAACTTCTGGTTAGTTTCCCTGATGGGAGAAAACTTTTTTTTTTACAGAAAAGATTTTCATAATCTATTTACATTTTTTAAAATTAAGATAGGGAGTGATTTGGTTAGCAAGAAATATGTTGGAAGAAAAAATGAAAACATGCTTGCTTTCATCTCCATTCTTCGTGCTGAAGAGATGATCTCCCACCTAATTCCAATCACAGTGTGAAACTTAGCTAGAGGCTCTAGGCTTCATTTCATTCCCAAAGGCAATATAACCTTCCAAAAATCAGATACACCAAGACCACCTTTCCTCTCTCAGTCCTCACAAGTTGGAACTAAAAAAGTGTCATAATTTCTGTTTCTATCTGAAAGTCAACTGATATTTTGCACACAGAGGATTCTTCTGCTGGGAAAATTATTCTCTGACAGAAGAGAAACCTTCATGGGATACAGCCAAACTCAGTTTTTCAACACTGCTGGTACACAACCTTTCAGAGGACTGTGAGTAAGCCCCTTCTCTGCTTCTCAGATATACAGTATTCATCCTTCTGTAACCCATTTTTCAGCTTTTGGACTCACAGGAAGCCACAAAAAATATTATTCGGTATTACAGGACTACTTTTTCTTTCTAATTTTCCTCATAAGAAAAGATGACATAGTCAGCATTTTACTTTAATGTCAAATTATTCTACGCTGTTTAAAAATTTTTGTTTCTCTGACACTGAGCTCAAGATGGCAATTTCATATAAGCACCAGCATTTTGAATAAACCAGAAAATTACAGTAAAATGAAACAAAAAAGAATACAGCTCCAGTGTTATTCTGAGCATAAAAAAGAGCCATCTGCAAATGTAAAGATCAAAGAATTTGACTTATGACTGGGTTTTAAAACCAGAATTTTTAGCTAAATAAATAACCTTGTTCTAAAATTCTACTGCAATTAAAGATAAATAAGTAAATAAATGGTAGTTCTGAGACTCCCAAAACTCAAATACTCAGCAGGTTATAGATCATTACTCTTCTTTTGTTGCTCTCAGCATCCTGTTGGAAAAACAGACATTAAAAAATGCCTCGAATACTATTTCTTTGAGAGGAACAAGATATGCTCACTATGTTTGGATACTTTTTGGACACTGTTGTGTAGAAGTCCTCTCGCAGAACTAGCAAACCAAATGTCCTTAAATCATGCCTGCCAAACCCATATATGTCAAATCTCATGCAATATATAGCGAGAGAGAAAGGTTGTCTCAACCTTTGTGTCTTGGTGTAACTTAGAAATAAAATATCAAGTCTAATTTCTGAACTAACCTAACATCTTGACTGAACACAATGAAGTCAGAGCGGAAGGTAAGTTGCTCCTTGCTGCTAGTAATTTATCTGGTAATTAAGCCTTTTGTTTTCTGTGAAAAGGACATTCAAACCAACTTCAATTTTAATGAGTACATTAATCATTATGTACTGTTTCAAAGATTAGTTTCATTTGGTTCCCTATCTGCAAGCTACTTATTTCACTCCTGTTTTCCACTGTTCTTCAGCCATTCCTGATGTACTGGTCACATGGTGTTTCTGTTTCCATGATCAATAGAAGAATTAAGACTTCGATGGAAAAGTGTAGGAAGATCAGAAACATTCCTAGAAGAAGAAGAATCCGCATGGAATGTGAAACAGGTTCCCTGAGCACTCCCATGGAAGCAGCAATGAATATAAATGACTCTGAAAACAACAGGAGATTTCCATCAGAACTACTTTTGCTAGAAAGATGAGTCTTTATAAAGCAATTTTTATTATGTTTGTTGAAAATCTTAAACCAATGCCATAGTCTTGTGAATCTGAAATAGATCAATGTTATTTTCCATAATGTACACTCTGCAGACAGATTTCATACCCTTTGAGGCAACATAGTTTTGTTTTTTAGAAGGGAAAATCATGGCACACGGTGGGATATACAGTGCATGATGGGATATACAGTTCAGCCATGCAGAGAAACTAGGAAGATGTAGCAATCTGGCCATAAATCCCATGAGGTACTCTTGTAAACTTTCAAGAACCAATTCACTTGTCTGTCAAACTAATTTGTCCCTAGACTGAGATATTTTGAAAATAATCTTTTATTTTAAAACCTGAAATTTAATTAAGAACCAACCTCTTTTTTATCAGGTTTGGTTTTGGTTTGTTTGTTTTATTTTTTACAAAAACTCCTGTTTTCCTTTCATCAAAGAGTATTAAAAAATAGTGGTCCATGAAGAATTCTTTTTTCCAAATTAGTGTCCAAGGAAAAAAAAAAATCATAAAAAGAAAGATCAGGTTTAACCAAATAAAAAATAGTAATATTAAAAAAAAATAAAAGAAGAATTAAACATTTAAAATTTTCTTTGAAATGAAACCTATCAAAACCATTCCTTACCAAATAAATGTTTTGTTAAATTCCAGGAAATAAAAAATTATGCTTGGCAAATCTAATTAAACTCTCTTTGAAGACAAATAACCCACAACAAAACCTTCCTGCAAACCTAAAGATTTTTATCATGGAAGTATCAAAGAAAACATTTTGATCTTCCTGATTAACCTCTCTCCCATATCAACCTTCCACTTCCAAGCACTCCTCTTAATTTCATCCAATATCACGTGTTATTACTAGAAAACTGGGAGAATAAGAAAAGAGGTATAGGAAGAAAAGAGGAGAAAGAAATTTGTAAAAGATTTACATAGCTCTACAGTATCTTTTGAACCCACCCAAATGCTGTCTGTGATTGCTACTTAGTAGAAAATGAATATTAAGACATTTCTCAAAAGTCTCTTGAAGTCAACCGAAAGACTCCAAATGACATCACTAAGCAATGGATCAGGCTTTTTGGCATCTGGAGTTGGAAAGACTTGTTACTTTTTTTGCCAGTTCTGACAAAATCTATTTGAATCAAATGTTGTACATCTAAACATCTAAAAGGACAGCAAATATCTGACAAGGAAAAAAAAAAAAAAAAAGAATATGTTTTCATTTAGATCATATTGCTTAGCTTGTCTCTATAGATTTATATCATGCTGCATTTTGCCAAGTTGGCATTTGCATTAGTTTAAATACTGAGTGCACTCAATTGAAAGTTCTGAAAGAATTAGAAACAGATTATTTTAAAACAATATTTAGAAATTTGCAAATCCAAAGACGTCACTTGCTACCCAATGTGTCTATACTTTTTCTTGCTTATTTCCTGTAGCATTGTCATGATGACAAACATGATTCTGCCACAGCCCCTGCTACAGCACCGAACAAGACGGTGGGACCAAACCATAGCAAACAGCTCAACATTACAGTCTTCAATGTATCATTAGCAGTTTTGTTAATATTTGAAGAACGAAACTGACTACTTTTGCTTATAAGAAACGAACAAAACCTGTGACAATTATGTAAGGGGCATGCACTTTCATTTTGAGGACAATAGTTTCTGCAGTGAAACAGACCTCAGAATGGTAGTGAGCTCGGGCAAGAGTAGGAATAGGATGCCCAAAGTTGCATTTCACATGAGTCCATAGCTATATTGAACTAGACCACTTGCAATCACCTTAAGGATACTTCCACTCCCCTCCCCCGCCCCAAGTTTAAACTAAAGATTCAGAAGTGGAAAAAAAAAACAAACCTGCCAAATCGAGTATGAGCTTTCAGTGACTGGATGGAATTGATTCAACCACCTGTACAGATTTGATTAGGAATGCATATTGGCTTCAGTGTTTGGCCTTGTCAGGACTGTAAATCCTGCATGATCATAAACCCTGAGTTTGTAGCCTTAGTCATGAAACAATGTAGTGCTCTATAAGACATTGGCAAGATTTTAAGATGAGAGTCAAATCTGGGATATTGTTTTTTCTGGAATTTGGTGATAAATTTGTCCCATCTTTTTCACCTTAAATCTCTCACCTTTGGTCTTACTAATTTAGAAAGCTATGTCTGGAAAAATGTTGAAAACCCAGGCCATAGTTATGAGGAAGTGCTGTCACTGGTGAAGAGCATCAGAAAAATTGAGGACTTCCCACTGCTGCTGCAGACATCTCAGACAAAGAAAAGACAAAAAAGAGACATTTTCAAAACCTTTAGTAGTAGTGGCCTGATTTTCTTTAATGAATTAATTTTGAAAGTGATTTAAAGAGCAGTAAAAGCTATCCAATGTTTTGGAACCGTCTGGTTGCTGCTCTGAGCCTGAGTGACAGCGCCGACCTCCAGAAGACTGCAGAGATGTTTCTTCACTGGCCTGAACCCTTTACTGATGGCTTTGCTGATTGTCAGCAGTGAGCACCCAGTTTTCTCAAGTGCTCTTCCTGTGCATGAACATCTGTAGACTCAGTGAAAGTGGCTTCCGCAGGCTGGGTAAACACTTTTCCAAGCCTCTCAAGCCAGCCTGCTACAGTAGACAGTCTTTACAGATGGAGAACAAGAGCAGAGCTGATAGCCGACCCACAGCACAATCATGGGTCAGTTCCTCCTGTGATGGAAAGTTACTGAGCAATTTGCCCCAGCTGGCTAGTCTTTGTGCCCTCCCAAAACCCAGTCCCTCTAGTCTGCAGATGCTCCTGCCCTTTCCCAAGGGGAAAGAGGCCTGTACTCAAAGGGGAGTTTGGTTAGTTGCCAAACCCTGAAGCATTAAAGGGATGTGCTCCAAGGCACTTGAGTTCCTAGCAGTCTTCTGCAGATCATGCTCCATATGGCTGTTTACAGGATCAGCGTAAGTCAGCTTCCTCACCACCATTTTATCCAGCAGGATAGACTTGGATTCCCACCAGAAGGTGGAGCAATGTTAGCACCCAAAAGGAAAATTCACTTCCAATTTTGTTCTTCAGCAGGAGGGAAAGTGGAAAAGCAATTGCCTCCCTAGCTTACAGCTTTCCAGGACTGAATCAGGAGAAAAGGGCCTCAGACCCAGTTTCCCCAGTTTGAACTCTGGCTCCAAAGGGGAGCTGCAGCCCTTTCACGTCATACTGTGAGAACCTGCCTTGCATCTTCACCACAGATATGCCAGTTTTGCCTCTCCATTGCGCACTGCCCTGGAGTTTTCTAGGTGGGAACACCAACATCACTGACAGCACCTGCTAGTATAGGAACATACTCCTAATAACAGACTCTGGGGGTTGACACCAGTTGACTCAAAGAAACAGGAGGAGGAGCATGTCAGAAAACCAGCATGTACTGGGAGAAAAAAAAACAGTATTGGGCAGGAATGGCGGACAGGTTTAGATTTAGCAGCAAGACTTGTGAATCACTATACACTATTTTCATGCCAGAGCATGTTTAAACATTAGATAAATTTTGCTTGCATTGCATACATGGTTTCCTATTCAGTGCAGTGGAGCCAGAATGCAGTGACTTTCCAGCACCATTAAAAATAAAGCCACCAGGAAACAGATCTTGTCCCATTCCTTCTGCAGAGCAAGAAGTCTCATTGCATGCACCTGAAGCAGCACCATGGTGCTTGGTGAGTGAAAAATAGCATAGCATACCCTGCTGGCTAATGTGTCCTGCTGCCATGGCACAGGGATAAGATTTCCTGCCCAGTGAAGATAAAACTGTAGAACTGTAGCAGAGGAAGGTGCCCCATTCACTCAGAAGTGGCTGCTTAGGCTGCGTTCATATACCACTTGCTGGATCCTCTTTTGAGCTTTGCAGGATGGGGGAAGGGAGGGCAAAGCAGAAGGGAGGTCAAGGAAGATCCCAGAAATTGTGAGTCACCAGACCTGGTAATTATTTAGCAAATAGCATGAATCTAATTGCTGCAGAGGCAGTAACTGCTGTGAAACAGTATACTTTTCATTGAGCTCAGCAGGGTGAGCCATAAAAGCTCAGTGGGAGAATAGGGTTATATGCTGACCTTTTCTGCCCTGTTGCTTCATGGTGCAGATGAGGAGAAGCAAAGCATCTCCACAGCCCCGTGCTGTGAAATAAATGCACAGCCTGGCACCCACAGGATAGTTAGCTGGGTGAATATCTTTCTGCTCACCTGCTTTGCAAAGCCCTGTCAGGCTTTGATGGCAAGCCTCAAAAAGACTGCTTATAATCCAGTCCAATTTAATAACCAAGAATTAAGATACTTCTCTGTTTTAAGTGGGCCTGATTTCCTCATAATCCAGTTGTTCATGTCCTGAAAGCAGATGCCATCAATCAGTACTGGCACCATTACAATATGGATCAGGTTCCCATCCCATTTCCTACTGTGTTTGTTTCAGAGGCAAAAAAATGAGGATTTCACGATGAGCCTGCTGATCTTGATCATCTCCCGAGGCTGGCAGAATGACACTGTGGGAGCCACATGGTAACACAAACACCATTGAAACAGCTTTTGAGGCCTGTAGGTATACAAAACACATGCGTATACCAATCCACAAGAAACAAAACCACTGTGTTCTGTCAGCACTGGTTAACACTGTTGCCTAGAGCCGGTTTTCAAATAAACACAGTATTTGTTTTCCTAGCTGGAAGTGTAAAGTGAGCCACAATGCATCAGGCATAAACCTCTCTCTCTCTGGGTCACAAAAATTCTGTGCTCCTTGTAAGCTTGGCAGCAGATGCTGACAGAGTGACTGTCAAATACAGAGGTCAAATAAAATAACAGAAACACAAGGCCTCCCTTAGAGAAAACAGGAAAAAACTTTCATACCTCCCTTCTACTTCTTTCACATCTGTCTACAGAACCAAATGGGCTTCCAGCCCTGGAGTATGCTCGTGTCAGCATCCTTCTTTAAGATATGCGCACCATCACTACAGTAAATGCCAAGTCCTGTTAGCTTTACAAATAAAAGTTTTCTGTGAAACAGCGAGCTGTTTTGTTACTTCTTTGTCTAATAAGACACATAAAATTGATATTATCATTGCTGTACATAGCTTCAGGTGCCAGTGGAGCACCACACCATAGCCACTTATCTTTAATTCTGCCTTATATCCACAGCAATAAAAAGCAAAAATATGTCTTTTTTTCTCCTTGTATGACATTCCCAGATAATTCATAGAAGGGACTTCTGAGGCTTATCCTAGCCTAAGCTTAGGTTAACTAGATTAACTTGTTTTGGGCAATTCTTTTCGAAATGAAGTAACTCAAGAAGCTCAAACTGAGGACAGTGTCAATTAAGAATGTGACTCAAGGATTGATATTTTCAAAATGCTCTGATATTTGTCTTAGTACCCTGTAAAGAGAAAAGAACAATCATTACTTTCTCAAAAAATTAGTATTATACATCAGGATAAATGTTCACTGCATGCAGACATTAATTTTTTTAGCAAGGTCAAAAGAGATCTGCAAGATCATCTTGCTTTGCCAAGAACCTCACCCAGCCATTTCTGCATGAGGTGTGAGCTATATTGCATCTTATTTTAAAAGATAGTAATCTTGATTTAAAGATGGGAGAATTCCCCATACCCCTAAGGTAAGTTATTCTGATACTTTATTAACCCTTCCATAGGAGAAAGAAAAAGAAAACAAAAAAAAACCCAACAAACAAACAAACAAACAAAACCAAACAAAAAACAAACACCCCCCCCCAAAGCCACCACAAAAAACACAAACACAAAAAACACACCAACCAACAACAACAAAAAACAACCCAAAACCTAACAACTCTCTTAAAAAACCCTTATTACTTGTCCAAATCTCAGTAAGTTCAGCTTCCAAGTGTTGGCTTGCATTCTGTCATGGCTTGCATTCTGTCATTTACTCATTTAAGATCATTTTGTATTGGAAATCTTTTCCCCATGTAGGTACTTGCATATTATAATTACATCAGCTCTTAATGTTTCTGGATGAAGTAAGTAGATTTATCTCCTTAAAAATTCTCACTGTAAGGCAGATTTTTCCCAGCCTCAAATCATTCCTGAAACTTTCCTGTAACCACTCAGATTTTCCAAAATCCATTGTAGATATGAACTGCAGGATTAAACACAGTACTCTGGTGCTACTCTTGTTTTATAGTCCTAACTCCACCTCCTCATGCCTATTGGAGAGACAGTAAAGGCCATATTTGCTGTCTTGACCATAGCATCACGTTCCAGTTTTCAATAGTCCATGTTAAAATACCACATATTCTTCTCTTTTTTTTTTTTTTTTTTTTTTACTTGCATTCAATTGTGTGGAACTATGTGCTGACCATGGGGGGGTCTGTCAGCCCAAGCAAGTCAGGTGGACCTTCATGGCTGAAATCTCCTCACCAGAATTTCTTGTCACCTGAACGTTTCTGAAGGAGGTATTTTGCTTTAATTTTTGTTGTTGTTACCTAACAATATTAATCAGAAATATCTGTTCTCTTTTAACCACATATTTCATTGCCATACTTATTACTAGCACTCATAAACAAGGGACAGAGAAAAAAAGCAAATTTAAGGAAAAATTGCATATTTAATAGGAACCTTCTATCCATATTTATTTTTCCATTTTTTCTTTAGTTGTTTCAAGATATATCAATATTTACCAAAAACTATCAATTTTTTTGTCCTTGGGGAGTTCAGAATTTTTGACAGACTAATAACAAATCAACCAGTTTGGACAAGATCTGAGAAAGAAGCGTTGATCTTGTTCTTTCCTGACTTCTTACCTCAAAAGGACTGAGTGGCTAAACTGAGTAGGTTGTAAGCATGAGAATGTGTGTCTTAAAAAACAGTTCTAATCCTAGTTCACAATTTTAATACCTTATATTTAAAATCCCTAAACCTCCTTCTAGCTTATCTCTGTGCTTAATATCTAGATTTACTGACAGTAACAATGACAGTTCTAACGCATAATGATTTTATCACTGTTTTTTCTCGTATTGCTGATTTTGGAGGTAAATCAATTGTATGTCCTCCTTGGAAACATGGAGGCTACAATGGTTTTTGAGAAAAAATGAGAATGGTGGCTTCCCTATCCTTGGAAGACGAATGCAGTTGGATACCTTAGGTAGTCTAAGCTTGTAGGATGGTGACTGTCACCCAAGCTGAACTAGGGAAGACAGGTTTGTTCTCCTGTTGGTCTGTATGATTTATCATATCCCTGTTCTGCTGTGCACTGACATCTACCTGTTCCTACAAGTCATATAGAGAGTACAGACTTGTACCATAGGGCACCATCCTGTTTTGACATAGGTTTTTTGTTGTGTACCAAGATTCTCAAAATACACTTCAAGGTGTTATAAAACACAGTCTGTGTATAAATTATGAAGCCAGCTATTCTTCAGTTCATGGTATACTTCTCACATGTAGATACACTTTATCACAGGTGAGTAATAAATGAGGCTATACTTTTCAAACAGTTTACAAATATTTTATTATTTAAATGCTTACATGGGTGAGGAGACCTTTACTCCCAAAAAAATCCACTAGGTGCATGTTATTTATAAAATTATGAAGAAAAAGGCTAGGTAGGAAATGAAAAGAATTAAGAAATTGCAAATGGAAACCTAAAGAAATTTATTCTTCATTAGAAAGAAAAGTGGAAAATTAATTACATTAGCATCCTTAAAATAAGAATGGACAGTGATTTGAAAGAGACTTTGTTGGACATTACTGTGTAAAGTAAACATTAAGCTGTACATTGATACAGTTTTTATATGTATGTGCATTCATATATTCATCCATACATATATATATGTGTAGATATACATGAACAATCACTTTAATTTTTTATTCAAATAATTTTCATAAAATTAAATCATGCTACAGATTCAGCACTTCCCTTTTTTTTTTGTTTAAAAAATGAGTTCTTTTCAGACTTTCAAAATTTTGAAATATTGCAGACTTTCAAGACTGTATCTTATGTCCAGTAAATACATATAATTTGCAATATATCAGATAAAGCAGATATTTTAAAAGAGTGATTGCAAAGTGTTTGGAGAAAAATTAAAAGTAGGGTATAAAATAAGAACCTGTAGTGAGGGAGAAACTGAAAACAAAGCTTATCTCTGTTCAAATGCTTGTGAAATTGGAAGCAATAAATTCTATCCTCTCTCTCTCCATCTAATAGTGTGATTAAAGTGAGAAAAGAATCCATTCAGTAATAGCTTTGAATATTCTTACAAACACTCTTTTGCTTATAAAGAAAAGATTTTTTTTTCAAAATAAATCTATTTTGAAATTACATCCTTAAATCAAACTGAAGAATGAAATGTAATGCTACACACATGATCTGTTTCTTCATTCTAACTTGAATGAAAAGGACTCTTACAGGTTCGTTTGGATAGTGTAGTTGGACAAGAGGTTTTCTACTGTTATTCTCATAAAGTCAGGAAGATATTTACTATTGTAATGTCTTCTGGCTCACCGGGCTATGTCCTCCCTGAATGAACTTTCCATCATCCCTTTAAAAAAAGGCTAAAAGATATTAAATTTTTGTTTATTTATTTAAGGGGGAGTAAAATGGACAATGTCTATGCAATGAAAAAAAAAAAAAAAAAAGATAAAGAACACCAGGAAAAGCTCAACTAACCTTCCAAAAGTTACATTCCAAGTCAGAGACAGAACTAGAAACTGACTCCAGACCTTCCACTCCACTGGCCCACTTTGTCAAATGAACAAAAGAACTCTCTCTTAGTAGCACACAGTATTTTCCCTTTATCCACAGCTCCACTGTAGGCATAATCTGGTGGCACACATTTCCCTCTTCAACAAATGTAGAGAAATTCTCTACAGTTCCTTGTGCCCTTTCCAGGTACTGAGTAACACATCACCGGTCTGAACAGACATCCTCATCTCACATATTTCTGTCCCGAACTGTTTGGACAATGTCATTCATACCATTTTCATTCAGCCTTCCAGAAATTTAAAGCTTTGCAATGCATGAAAATTTTTCTAGGTATTAGATAAATACTTCGGCTCATTTTTAAAACACCAGACAATCCGAATGTTTCAGCTATCAAATACTAGCTTCTGTAAAGTACAATGCAAAATAATTAGACTGACAGCAATCTTAAAATTATTATACATTTAAATCCTGGATTTGGCAGGAAGAGGATTAATCTTCACCAGAAATTTTCACCCTGAGAAGGGGGTCTCAACCAGGCAAAGTGTTATTCTATACTATATGATGTCATGCCCAGTACAAAAAGACAGGGGTGAGGAAACCCCAGTGGAATTTCATAGCCCAGGGGTCAGCGTGGCATGGTTGATTTATTAGCGCTTGTTTTCTCTGTATATATTTTTCATTGTTATTTATTAACCCTGTTGCTCTTTTTGTTACTCATTTGATTGTGCTGTTGTATTAAAACCTCTTTATCTCATGGGCGTTTTGTGCCTTTTTCTGTCTTTTCTCCTTCCCAGGAGTGCAACAAAAGGGGGTGAAATGGCCACGTGGCTGGCTTTAAGCTGCAACAATTTATAATGTTTCATGTTCTCTCTCACACATACTATGAGCAAAATACAGTAATATACTAAGATTAAACACATGTTCACCCTTATCTGGTATTCTCACTGTTCACATATCCATCTTGTTTCATCAGTTTCTCTTTGTCCTGGTTTGAGTGAGAACAATGATTTCACTGTTCATTGATTTCACTTTTCAGCTCAGTTTCTTTTAACTACCTGCACTGTCTGAAGTCAGCAGCCTGTTTTCCCAGGCAGTGTCTGCTGCTGGCAGTGAGAACACCCCGTTTTTAGAGTTACTACCAAGGATTGGTGTGCAGACCAAGGCCACTGTTGGATCTTGCATACCAGGTTGGGGAGTACAGGAAAGTGAAAGGCCACACCTGCAGGGAGGAGTAGACAGGGCAGGTGACTCCAAACTGACCAGTGAAGTATTGCATCCTTCCCTCCCATATATGTCATATTCAATATAAAGCAGAGGGATCTGAAGGGTCTATAGTTTTTTGTTTGCTTGCTAGTTTTCTTGCTAGCTTGCTTGCTCCCTCACCCTCTCTCTGGGGACTCTTGGGCTCTTCTCCCCTCGTGGACTGCTTTGCCAGCTTTGCTTGGCTTGGCTCAGGTCCTCTTTTGGTTCCTGCCTCGGAGCATCCCAGGAGGACTCTGTCCGTTCTGCCTTCAATCCCAATTGGTGTGTTCCTGAATCTGGTACCAGAATCCAGCTCCTGAACACAGCTGCCATCTGCTGCGGGGTCCAGTCTGGGACTCCCCCCGGTGCTTGCTCCACAGCATCAGTGGTGATGGAGATGCAATTACCACCAGGGTGTTGGGTTCAATACTGGTTTTGTATATATATGTATATATTCTATTATTATTATTATTTTCACTAAAGCTGTTCTAGTTTCCT
>JANHFX010006968.1:0-19947 GCA_027560015.1 Chloroceryle amazona | reverse complement strand
GCAGACCCTCTGCAGCCGGAGCCAGCCAAAGCTGTGACCTCGGATAGCATGAATCGAAAGCGTGTGCTTTAACAGTGTGCAATTTCCAGTTTAAAAAAACCCAAACCAAAACAAAATCCTCTTCAGCTAGCCTGCTTCTGAAATGTATCCGTCCCACTCATCCTCCTTAAAGGGTTGACTAAAATTTGGACACTCCAAAGGTATTTCTCCTTTATTTCATCATCTCGTTTACCTTTGAGATAGTTTCTGCCTTTTTCTAACGAGCTGACTTGGCTGCTAAAGCTGCTGGCATCCCCTTGGGGCCCAGGAGCAAAGCGGTTGTCTGAGCCCTTCCCTTTACCCTGCTTTGCAACGTGAATTTCAGGGGAATGTTTTCCAGTGTTTATTGGAACTGGGATTAAGAGTGGCTGTGTTTTGAGTGACAGACACTACTGGGGAACTGTAAAAGCCTACATTTCACTTCTTTCTTTTCACACTGCTCAGACAGCGTTGTGATGTTGCAACACTTAGAGCGAGGGAAAAAACCCCACTGCAAAGCAGCGACTTTACAGAACCCAGCTGCCTTTTGGCACCTATGCCTTGGGGCTGGCATAGACTTAAAACCTACGCCTGCTCCCTGCCTGGGGAATAGCTATGGAAAACAAAAATGATGCTTTTCCTGTTCGTGCCTGAGCCAACTCCGCGTGTTACCATCACCTCACTGCACAACGTTATCTAATGCTGAGATCCCTTCAAACTAAACTGATCACCAAGCCAAGGCAACAAAACCCCAAATTTTCAGCTTTGGATCTCTGCAGCAGTCTGGGTTTGTTTGGCCACTTGGGTGTTTGTGGCTTTTAAGTGTCTGCCCAGACCCTGAACTGTCAAGGGTAAATTAGTAATTTATTACAATCTTTGCACACTTTTTTTTCGCTTGAGAGTTCTACTGTTACTGCCCAATTTCTGCTTGTGCAGCAACGTAGGTACCAGCTAAACTGGGGTATTGATATTTATGGAGGATATTGTTTAGATTTAAAACAAAACCCAAGAAAAAAAATGCTAGCTTGTGGCAAAGTGCTTTGCTTGCAAACCATTTTTGCTACATCTTACCTGGAATGTCTCCAGCCTCCTTTTTTTCAGCTGTCTGGCTGGGACACAATTCCAGAACTAATAAGCTGCCCTTTCTTCTAACAAGAGGAAGGCTCTGGGTCTGCCATAATTTCTCCCATCACCTAGAAGGAATCCAGAATGTGCTCTGCAAACCACAGTGCATAGCTCTGGTTGTTAAAAATACTAAAGATTTACTTTCTCAAATATACTTGTATAAGAGTTCAAGATTTAACAGTTCTCTCTGGCAAATAAAGCAGAGTTATTTGGTTTTGACTTTACACTTGACGCTCATTAACATTTTGATTAAGAATTTATATTTTATCATAATTTCTTTAATATCCCTAAGCTCTGTCTTTTTGCAGAATAGCATTTTAGGTATTTATAGTCTATTTCACTACGACACAAAATGTACTTTTACTCTTGATCCCCTTTGTTTTTCTACTTCTCTTCAGATGAGAGTTGCTTTGTATATTTATTTACCCTGACAGATTTGGTGGAAGTATTTCCAGACTTGTATTTGGAAATTTTGTTTTGCTGTTTGTTTGAGGGGGGGTGTTGTTTGTTTGTTTGGTGGTTTTGTTTTTGTTTTTAAGAGCAATAGCAACTTTGAAATCCTAAGAAAAAAGTGCTTAGTTGAAAATCCTGTTCTAATTCTACAGTAGAGCCAATCTGCCAGTTTTTGTCTCGAGCCAGGAGTTTGAAAAATGTGAACGTATAAGTTACCAAAGGGGTTAGCTTCATTGCCTCCACAGCCAGCATACTTCTGTGGGGCTGAAGAAGGTACAGCAGCGTCTGGCTGCAGTCCTGAGGGGTCCCTGCTGACCAGGCTGCTCTCCATCTCAGCTCTGCTTCTTCTTCTTACTTTTGGTAAACTCACTGGACTTCTGATAATGTTGTACATCCAAGCATAGGAAACAGTTTCAGGCACTTTGTCTCAAAATTTCTTTCACTGAAAGATAACAGTAACTCTGAGAATTTAATCTATCATTACCACCAGTTGCAGGCTGGATGTGACCCAATAACCTGGTTCACAAGTTCAGAGGCATGGGTCCTGTGAAATATTGTTGTGGTTTACTTTGCCTTTTTTGTGTGTGTGTTTGTGGGGTTTTGCTTGGTTGATTTGGGTTTGGATTTTGTTGTTGCTTTTCTGTTATATTTCTTCTTTTTTTTTTTTCAAATGGTCCAGACCAAAACAAACCTGTAAATTTAGGAAGTTATCACATATATGCTGTTTCACTAATTTGTTTGATTTCCATATTTGCTCTTTTTCATTTAAGTGCTGCTTGCTACATTGTCATCAGCATCCTTACCACTGTAGGAGGCTTTTGGCCACATACTGTATGTGCTCTAGCTGATGAAGGGCTGATCGTGTTGGGCACTTCTCCAGCGAGAAGCAGTCTTCCTTCAGGCTATACCTAGTTTAAGGATGAAGTGAGAACCATTCAGACTCTAATCAGCAGCAATTATTACAATTACTAATTCCCAATTTCTTTGTTTTCATGCTTAAAAAATGGCTATTGGATTGGTGCCTCCCTGT
Source organism: Chloroceryle amazona (assembly GCA_027560015.1). Classification (NCBI taxonomy): domain Eukaryota; kingdom Metazoa; phylum Chordata; class Aves; order Coraciiformes; family Cerylidae; genus Chloroceryle; species Chloroceryle amazona. Next base: position 17,321 of record JANHFX010006968.1, on the reverse strand, counting down.
TGTTTTGACCACCGGTTACTTAAGATCCAGTGATTCTTTTGCTCGCTCTGCACAGACAGTAAGTGAGATTCCTGGAAGGCTTTTGAAGATTTGTCAGCACAAAATGCAACTATTTCTTCACAGTTTTCACCCAACACAAAATATGGTGCAAGTGTAACAGGCTGTGGGTTTTTTCATCTTTTCAGGAATTCATGATTAGTTCAGAGTCTGTGGAAAATAATGTATAAATATGACCTGGGGAAAAAAAACAACTCATGTTTTTGTTAACACAGAAATAGTATTTTACCACGGAAAAAGTTCTTTCATATTCTTCTTCTTCTTTGACTGTCTTGTCCAATATCTGACACGTCTTACTGGATTGTTGAGATTTAGCTCAAAGTAAATTGTCTTGCAGAAACTGTCCCAAACCCCTTGCATTTGCTTGGGGATCTCTAGGGATGCATAAAGGAATTCATTATTCAGAGGACTCTCTGCATGATCTTTTCATGACTTTTCTGTTGTTTTGCTGGTTGTGATTTTGCACATCTTGCTCTAGTCTCTTGAAGATACTCACTGACTAAATCTCAGTGCTCCAAAAGCATTGCATAGCTGTTGAGATGAAGGGGGTTAGTTTAGTTTCACCTCCTCAGCTTACATGTCAATGGAGGCTGTGTATTTGTACATTAGTAAACCATATATATATATATTTAGCCTTTGGCCAAGGAGTGGCCACAATGCAGCTTATATAGAGAGCAACACAGCAATTTTTCCAATCAGTAAACCACAAACCTTAGTCTTATAGGACCACACTTCTCCAGTGTGAAGAGCAATATGACTGTACCAAATGAATGCGTGGGTGCTTGGCTTTTGGAGTTCTGACCACTTGCTTTTCTTAAAATATCAATTCTTAATCTAAGCCATAATGCAAATAGGCAATGAATATCTATATTGAAATAGTTTGGCCAAAAATATTGCATCTATTTCTATACACCTATTAAATGCACCCCATAAAATATTTGGTAGTGCAGTGTAATCCTCTTGTAATTAGCTATTAGGACTAGGTCTGTGTTCTTATTCTAAGAAAGAAGAAATTTCCCTCTTTTTATTTTGTTATAGAAATATAAATTACTTCTGTTTTAAGCAAAACCAGGATGAGTAAAGATTGGTAGGTACATGACGTGGAGAACTGAATTTTGGTGTCAGTAAAATCGGCCTCTCATAAATGATTGACAGTGTTCCTGTACTGCTGCATTACAAATAAAAATGAAATAAAAAATAATAATAAAAAACCTCTTTGCTGCTCTGCAGGATCTTTAAAGCACCGTGTGTTAAAGTCTGCTATTTTGAGTGAGTTTCATATAAAGCTCTGAAAATATTTGACTTTCTTAGTTTTGCAGCAAAATATGGCTTTAGGATTGCACCTTGGATAGCAGGGTAAGGGTTATCTTCATCTACCTTAGAAGATTGTTATAACTCTTGATGTGCTGCTGTCTGTAAAGAAATGTGAGACGTTGTAGGAACACTCTCCAGAAGTCTGACTTTTCACAAGTCATGTTTTGGCCATTTTCCACTTTTTGTTCTGTGCCCAAACTTCTCCCCTCCTCTGTGGAATTAGGTTTCACTGCTGTGCCTGCCAATCTTTTATTTTTCCCCAAAAAGAGCTTGATAAGCTAAGAAATTTAAAACCTTTTAGCTGCTGAAGTATCTTCTTGGAAATGAAACTTTGAAAAGTATGTTACTGCTTGGATTAGAGAGCTCCTACACATGCTGTGTTGAAGCGCCTCGTAACGAACAATGGATACTGGGAAGGAAATTAACAGTGATCCAGTAATTTCTTCTACCTTTTGGAACTGCTTGTCTGTTTTCACTTTCTAAATAGTGAATCAATACCCAGTAAAGTCTTGATCTTGAAGAATAATGGCTGGTATGTAGCAGCACATCTTGTGGTTAGGGCGAAAGACAGGAATTGGGAAGAGTGGTATTCCTATTACTAGTGCAGCCATGGAACTATTCTATGGCCTTAGGAAAGTCCCTTCACTTCTTCCTTTTCACTTCCTTTGTCCATTTTTTTTTGTAGTCAGAGTATCTGGCTTTTTTCTCAGGGGACTATCCCTTGTTCTCTGCTTTTCCAAGCTCAGTGCAAGGCCTGACTGGATAGTCCAGTCACATCTATGTAGATCCATCCACTGTGGCCATTACACTAGTCCTAAGTTTCTAAGATCAGAAATTATCATACCATGTAGTTTAGTGTTGAAAGGCTATATAAGGGTCACCATTCTCCTCTTTACCTTGAACTGTACCTACTTTCTTGCACTTTAACTTTACTCTTCATCATAAAGCAAAGTGCCTTTACAGTTCAAACTTTCCTCCGTACCTTGAGTCTGGACACATGGGATTGAAATAAAATTATACATTTGGGTAGACTAAGCATAAAATTTGCCACTGAGAACATTCCAGTTCAAAAACCAACTTTGTAAGCACTGTACCTAAAAGTCATATGCAAAATGCTGTTGCTCATTGTTGAGTATACGGATAACAGTCCAACTGGACAGGTTTGGGATGAAATAGGGCAGCTTTGTGGTACTCAGCTTCAGGTCAGAGTTGTTGCCAGTGAGCTCTAGCTATGCTATATGGATTGCAAATGCTAAAAAAGAGCCAGCGTAGCTAGGGGTGTCTTCTCATCTACAGATATTTCCTAGAGGAATCATGATTAGGAAAAAATGTGATATGAAAGCAGGCTAATGGCTTTCCTTTACTGTTACGTTGGTTATAGCGCAGAGGAATAGGAGGGAAAAATTAATTGCTCCTTTATATGTTTTCAGATTAATTTGTTCTCTTGACAAATGTTGCTGAAGTATTTTCATGGTGTTTGAAAAACGAAAGAGTAAAAGATGCTTCTTGTAAAAAAAAAAAAAAACAAACCAAACCCCCAAAAAAGCCTTACACGGACCAGTTCTTCATCCCATCAGATTATCAAAAGCATGGAGTATAAACCAGCATCTGACCTGGGATGTGCCAGAGTTTGCCCTGGCTGATCTTTCTGGTGCAAGTAGCAGAATCTAGGGCAGAAATAACCAACTGGGAAAATATGATCATCAAAAGGAAAAGAGAATGCTATTTATCATACCCAGAAAACAGAGAATGTTTGCCTTTTGGCACTCAAATGTGGGTGTTCAGGAGGATGCTTTCACCCGCATACCTCTTCCCTTCCACTCATTTGGCCCTTAAATTTCTTAGGGAAGAACTTTTAAGCATGTAAAGAGATTCCATTATAGGATCCTGGATATTTCCATGCTCAAATGTTTGTAGGTTTTGGTTGTTTGTTGGTTTTCTTTTGTTTTGTGTCTTTTGTTTTGTTTTCCCTCGTGTCTGCTGTAGTACATAGCTTTGAGCAGGCAGTGAAGACTTTTTGATGAAGGATTTGGTGCTGTGTTTTCTTGTGAGCATTTTCTGGTGTATTTTATTTATGTGTGGGTTTATTCCCTTTCAATGTTCTCAGTATTTTTCTTGGAAAGGAATAGAAAAAAAAGCATAAATCCCTGTTATGTGACTCTGTCAGCTGCCTAGAAAAAGACTTACCTAATTAGTTGACCACTCAGCCCTGCAGACATGGGTGGAATATGGTTCAGTTCCCTTGGGTTTGCATTATAGCACTGAGTTTAACTGTTTTGTTGTGTGAGCTCATATTTCTTCCCTTCTACTGCCATGAAGTAGCAAACTTATTAAAAATACATTTGATGGTACTAGATATGTTAGTGGATAACAGGATTTTGTGTGGAAAAGTGAATCGAAGATTTCACCTCAAAAATGCTGTGAGGAAGCTCTAACTCTTCACAGAATATAAAGATGGCAGAGACTGTGGACATGTTTATTCTGACCAACTCCAGTAAGCAAGCTATTGAATTTTGCCAAGAGTTGTATAACCTTTCTAATATCTTTGGCTAAAAATATCTTCTTGATCTCAAAAAAACTCCTGCAAGAGGTAGAGCATCAACTCCAGTACCCTCTACATTAAAAATGGCCTCAGTAACTAGTTCTGACGGGGTTTTTTTTGGTTTCTTTTTTTTTATTCTCCCCCCCAGTAAAGACTTTTGTTTTAATTAGCTTTCTTTCTGTAGAACTTCTTTTGTCTCATAATCACAATACATTTTCGTTTTGCTAGATGAAATAGTTTGAGGCCTTTTTGAATTAATTTACTTATTAATAAAAGCTTTTTTATATATTAATTTCTTAAATGTTTCCTTTCTGCTACCCTGCTGTTCACACTTCAGCGAGTCTCATTAAAATGTGGATGTCAGCTATGCACAATATTCTAGTTCACCTCCCCAATACAGGAGATAAATCACTTTCCCGCTAAAAATCAGCACAGCACATCTATTCTTATTCATGTATCCAAAAACCTGGACTGCCTGGAGCACACAGAAGGATCATGCTGGCTCCAAATCACTTTTTATAGGAATTTTTCAATTGAATTGCATTCCTTGGTTTTGGATATCAAAGCTTTGTATACCTTTTTGGACTCACAGGGAGGATTTTTTTATTTTTTTTTGCAGGTAATTAAGTAGACTGGGGAAAATGGGGATTTTCATCATCTGCCTTTCCCCCCAAAAAATCTTAAAGTAAAACTTGAGGTTAAAGTCTCTAGAATCTAAATCCTTTAATGACATTCAGGTACTTCTCTTCCCCATCTCTCCGGACCCTTAGTCTCAAAGCTGAGGAAAAATCTCCTCCGTGTTGCTCTTTTAAAGCCAGGCAGTAATGTGTTGCATCCCACACCTGCAAGAAGTGCATGGAAATACAGGAAGGTGAGTGATGTACTTAAGTACATGCAGTTGTTAACTTTTGACTTTATGTTGTGAATCAAGGCAACTCGTAGAGAATATCTGGACCAAATGAGCACATAAGTGGGTAAACTTCTTCCACGCCAGGTTGAAGGCAGCATTGGTGAGTGAATACAAAAGGCTCACTGGGTAGAGGGTGATACTCTGCACCTTACAGGAAGATGCTAGCCAACATGATCTCGCTTTTCAACATGCCTCCCCCTCACCCCACAACCTTCCCCCTCCCTCCATTCTACTCTTCACATTTGGTGCATATTACACTTCATGACAATTAGCTTATCAATAATATGATTAGCTTGGTTCTTCATCATATTTTGGGGTGGCTTCAGTTGCCATGCTTCTTCAAGAAGACATTTTCTGCAAACCTATGTTTTTAAGAAGGAAACAGGCTAGACTTTTCCAAGCTTTACTGTGTTGTTCTGTAGGTTCCCATCTGGAAGATTCACCTAAGCAATAATTCCATTGCTAAAAACCATAATTGGAAAGAAAAGCGAGACTGGAGATATCAAGTGACTAATTTTGATATAGTGTCTTAATATTTTTAGGCTACAGGAAGGTGATAGAATAATGAAGACTGGTGTAGTTATTTATTTAATACAGTTTACTTTCTGCAGAAATTCCATTTTATCAGCTAAAAAAAACAGGAACATCTTTTTTAACAGTAAATAACCTAGAAGTGCTGGCTTGTATTGCCATGCAGCTATTTAGGCCTTTAGCACTGTACTCTCTTGATTGTGGTTTAAAAAAAAAAAAGTATTCTAGTCAGAACAGCAAGCTAGATACTATAGAAAGAGAATAGGATACTATTTCAAGAAGAAACTGAGGCAAGTTGTCAAGCTGCATTTAATCTTTCTTGAGCATTTTTATTCCTTTTGATGTAATCTTTGATACAGCTTAAATGCAGAATGCAAGTATTTTATGTTTAGGAAGAAAAATGAAGCAAAACCTGCCTGGAAATATTCCTGCTGCAACAACAGTCATTGCTGCTAACTGCCGTGGGGTAGCTGTGGAAGTCTCTCCTGAAGCACTGGGGTGCTTCTGTACATCCTCGGAGCTCTACTGGTGAGCTGGTTTGGGGGGCAAAGACAGTAAGAGCCAGTTCAAATTTCTCTAAGCTGTCTGAGTGGATATTCATAGAGGCAGGATTTTGTCTGGCTCTTCTAACTGTTGGCTCTCAACAACAATCAGCAAACTGACAATTTCTTGAGTTTTTAACTGGTTGGGGACAAGAATACTGGAAAACGTAACACGGGGTGGGGGCGGAGAATGACACCACAGCTGTGTAAACAATGCTAAGATGTTCTTCATACCCTCTCCTCACTGATTTGCAACCCCCGCCCCCGCTTAGAGAATGCATTAAGTTGTATATACTTGATGTGCAGAAAATAGATACACTTCTAATTGGGATTATTATGGACATAATTTATTAATGATCTTTAAAGAGCACACTGAGACTTGTTCTGTTACAGTCCCTAGGGCATCAGCAGTAGTTTTGAAGGTCCAAAAGGATTGTAAACTATGAGCAGCATGACACATAGCAGTAGGTGTATCTTAACAGAGAAACTGCCACGGGGCTATTTTTAGTGTAGCTCTCAGATGTCTTGGGGTGGAAAATTGCAGAGCTCTGTTCCAGAAGATCCTACAAAGCCAGGCAGGATGACCTCAAAAAATATAAGTAGATTTTTACAACTGTACCAAACATGAATAGATTCTTAGAAAGAGGAAGGGCAATTTCTGCTGGTTGTGCAGTCATTACCCGAAATTGTGGTGAGTCATAAGTTCTTTACATTTGTTTCGGGGTTTGTTTCTTTTTCTCAAAGTTCACAAGCTCCTAATTTACACCTGCATCATGTAATCCCCTACCTATTTTAAGCCTTGGTTGTACAGACTGAGCTGGTACGTTACTGCCACATAGAGTTCAGTGCCAGCTACTGTATGCTTTTTGCAATCATTTATAGGCAGCAGTAATCAAGAGATCCTTGCACAGGACTGCTTTCACTAACCATGCAAATAAATGGAGGCCATTTTTTCTTATTCTCTTATATGCGTATTCCAACCCATAAAACAGGGTACAGTCACGTGCAGCTAAGGCTAAAATAACTCCAGGAGCAGATACATATGATAACTGCCACGTTTATTTGGAATATAGAATGCATATACTAATGCATAGACGCATACTCCATGTAACTACCCTCAACTGCCTACTACTGAAGCAGCATATGCTGAGGATTGTAATGAGAGAAGGAACTATGCTGCAAAGCATGGCATGTGGCTCTGTGTTCTTAATTTTAGTAGTATCTAATCTCTGTGGTAGTAACGCAGCAGCTCAGTTTCCACAGTCAGGTCTAACGTCTTGTTCAAGTCAGGCCTGATTACATGAGAGTAGAAAAAAACTCAAGGTATTTCTCTGAAATTTATTCCCAAACTCGTACAAATGCACACGTGAGAACGCTTGTTTGGAATGAGGAAAAATGACAGTTTGAGAACAGAACTTAAATGCTCTTTTGCTTCACTAGGACTATGTTCCTGGTTGTATTTTCTGGAAACATTCTGGAATATGCTGATGTTGGTTTTCTGAGGCTTTTCTACCTATCTTGGGTATGGAGAAAAAAAAATAAATTATTTTACTTTCTAGGTCAGAGTCATAACAATTGAGTAGCTGCATGATTGTATGGGATTTTTAATAGCTTAGTCCTATTGTTTTCATTCCATGATGGATACAAATTTTCTTTTAATCCAGGAAATAATTGAACAAAGCTTAGCTATTGGTGACTGGCAGCAAAAAGTTACCTGAAAGTGTCCGTAGTCTGATAGGTACACATCACACTTTACCAAGTGAAGCCTGAGACTATTTCCCACAGTCTACTGGTGACAATCCATAAGGGTGCTTGCAGATCAACTCCAGTTTCTATGTTACATTTTCTACTACTCATAGTATTAAAAGGGGTTATAGGATTGTAACTGTTTAGTTTATTGTCTGCCTGGGTCCTCTCTGAAAGTCAACATTTTGAACACCGGTAATGTGATCTCCCCATTTTATGTTCAGAGTCTTTTACTGTGGTCCCCAGATGGAATTTCTGGCTTGCTCCCATTTCAGAGTGTTCTGTGTACGGTGACTGTCCATGTTTTTAAGTTTGTTCTTCCCTACCCCAAAGATTCTGTTGATAAAATGTTAGTGCTTTTCTGTTGCTTAATTTTCTTCCTTCTCTTTTGGCAGCTTTCATCAGCTCTTGGCAGCTCAAGTTCTTTGTCCAAGCTGTCCAGCAGGAGATATTCTCATTCTGAGTACATTTCTCAGAAAGGACAGCTTTTGTTGCCTCACACAGAAGCCTCATGGAAATACACACAACGTTTTCTTTTCAACCAACAGCCTATGCAAATCAGCAGGATCCAAAAGCCTCTTCCTGCTATCCAAACCGTAGCAGAGGTGAAAGTCATCTCTTTCACCTTACCTTCGACCTTTCATTACACACCAGATTAAGCGGATAATTATAATTTTTTTTCAATCAATCCTTGCTATTTATTTTTTTTCTGTGCCCCAGTCTTGTACTGCAGACATTAGATGGCCTGTTGAAAGGAAACCTCAGTGTTTGTGGAATTATTGCACATATAAAGTGGCTTTTGTACCTAACTTAGCAATAGGATCGGTAGTTCTGTCAATTTAAATGATAATTTATTAAGGATAGGACTAGTAAGAGCTCACTTGACTTTGGGAATAGACTTGCTCTAAGTCCCATGTAAATCTCCTCTATCTTCTCTTTAGCTTGTCCTTGTTTCATTGTGTTCAGCTGGTCATTCAGAAGATGTTAAAATTACACATGCTGAATTAGGCACTGAATTAGAGGTGAATTTTTGTGTGGTTTGAGGTTTTTTTATTTGGTTGGGGTTGTTTTTTGTTTGCTTATTTCATTGTTTTTTTTAAATTAGAAGTTACTACTCCCTTGCAGCTTTCTTGGTCTTACAAACAGAAATGCATCGCTCTTACAGTAGCAGCTGCTATTTTCTCTTGCTCTAAGCATGCATTCTCTGCCTCTCTATTCCTATGCCTCTGCATATCTAGTTTCCAAGAGAGAACTGTTCAAGGGTTATCTTGAGGGGAGATCTCCCCTCGTTCCCTGGGCCTTTTATAACTAGAACTCCAAGTGGGTTTTACCATAAACTTTCTTCAAAAACATCAAGAGTTGTTTTGCAAAATATTCCAAATCAAGTCCTCTTACCCACATAATTCAGCTTGGGGTTTTGAGTGATTTGGTCATGTTAATCTGTTATTACCTATTAGACACTGGTATCTAATATGAATACTTAAAAAAGAAATTTTTATTCCTTATATATCAATAAGGAAGGCAAGTAATTCCTGTTACTAACTTGTATTTACTAACCTTGGTTGCATTACTAAAGCCACCGACTTCCCACCTCCACCCCCCACACCTCAGATCCTGAAAAAAAGATTTTTAAAAGAAGTTGCTCAACTCCTCTCTTTCTGATCGTATCGGTAGAAGTGAGAGTCTAATTTGACACAGATGCTAAGTAAATGGTTTCTTAAGCTTCCCCAACTAGGACTGTAGAGTTTCAACTGGTAAGCTTCAAACAAATTTTAAAAGCTTGAAGTATAATAAATTTAGAGTTGAACTCGGGGTTAAAAGCAATAGATTGCAAATGCAAGGTATAGTGGGAGATAACACTGAACAAATGTTGATTCTGTTTTTTAATCTTGTTGTACAGAGATGAAGCACTGATGTTTTAAAAACATGAATTGAAAGTATATCATGAGCCCACTGTAAAAGAAAATAGAAGCAGGATATTAGTAAAATATTCAGCTAATACTAGGTTGAGAGGAATCTGTAAATGTTAGAATGGGCTGAGAAATAAAATGTTTGAGTGAGAAATGAACAAATCTGCTTTGTCAGGGATTGCTGCAGTTTACAAGCTGCCATTCTTTTATGGAAGATAAAGGGATAGTTAGAAACTAAAAGCACCAAAGGGTGGCAATAATGTCATAGTTTAGATATGTTTGTTCAATGTTCTAGCAATGAAATACCTACGGCGCAATCTTGGGGCGGTAGGTGTAGAAGGCAGTGATCAAAGATGGTCATTGGATTGATATTCAGTACCCAGTTATTACATTGGGGTAATACGGATGGACTAGAAAAAATATGCACTAGAAAATATTAGCACTTCATATAGTATGTTAGTAGAGACAGGAATTAGGGAATTTTGTTCTTTCAGACCCTCAAAGAGTGGAAGTCTGCTAGCAGAGAATTCCAGGTAAATGCTGGCAAATACTTGATGTCCACAAACACTGGTGACAAGAGTAATTAAACGGGGTATAATAAAGACTAACTGGCTGTAGTCAGGAAAGGGAAACTTTTCTACCCTGCTGATGGTGAACTCTCTAAGACTGCGAAGATGGAGGCAGTGGAACCATTTTTTCAGATACAGCAGTAGTTTGGCTGGAGTGTGAGTCAATGCGTACAGTTGGGGTCAGCCTTGGTAAGGCATGGAATGCAGGTAGATGAACCAATATTTCTTCCCTCTTTCTAGCATCTATGATGTCACTCCTGTAAAAAATACTTCCCTCTAAAAAAGAGGTAAAAATCTGTCCTCTGATATATTTCTTCAGTATACTGCAGGGGTGGAAAGTCACCATGCTGAGCTGACAGAGTCCTGGAGAGTAAAACCTTCTTTTCCTACGCATCATAGGCAACAGAGGCCATGATGTGGGCTGCAGTGGTAATTAGGTTTTATAGCGTGCGTATCTGTGGTCTTTTTACAATCTATTGCCACAATGTACTATTTTAAGAGGTGAGCATGTGCCTGCTGAGGATTGATCTGAGCACACCAGCTAGGGTCTTGCACGCTACCAGACAGCTGTCAGAACAGAGAATTCAGCTCCAGTCCTTTACTGAATTTCATGCAAGCAGCTTCTGCTCTCTGTTTATGGATCTGCCTGCACAGAGCTCACTGAGGCATTCAAGCAGGCAGCAGGTTGTTCCCTGTAGCTGTTCTTCATAGCGTGAAGTGAGATGTTGTGCCTTTGAAGCTGGATGCAGGCTGGTGGCTTACTGATTAAGTACTCTTTTGGTAGGATCCTTGGAAAAGCCAGAAAGAAATGATGACGTTTCTATATATTTTCTTAAATTCTTGCTTTGAATCAATTTCCCAAGTGTTAAGCTGAGAGCAGGGTCCTGCAGGACAATGCACCATTTCTGCCACAGCTTTGTCTGTATCCTCCTTTCTCCTGCTATTGGGCAGGCAAGCCAGGCGCCTCTGATGCTGAGCTTCTTCAGAGGTGATGATGACCTAGAAAAGCTCTGGGAAGGAAGAGAGAGCAGCCTTTGCCCCAGTCCCTGGACGGCTGGGACTCCCCGCTGGCTGCAGGGGTTGCAGCTCCCACAGATGAAGTCTGCCTTCATCCCCTCCGGTTGTTTCATTCTAGTTACTACAGGAGTTTTCTCCTGGGGAAGAGTTTTGGTAATTATGCATAATGATCCCAATGTTGGGACTATCATATTCTATCAGTTAGTCAAAACTGCTGCTTTATAATTCAGTTTAACACCTAGACAAAAGCTATACTTCAAGATCATGTTCCACACCAGGACAAACCTGACAATTTCAGACAATTTCTTTCTCATCATTAAGATGCACCAAAACCACTCTGTGGCCAGACAGAGAGAGAAATGTGTATGAGGGATGGAACATCTTGCTTTCAACTGTGATTCCAGAAGTCTTGGAAAAAGTAAGACCTATGCCAAGTGTCCAGGTGTAATTTCAGTGATATTTGGCTGACACAAAACATCTTTAAATTACAGCCCTCTCCTCTGCATCAGTTTAGTAGATCACCATCAGGCCTTTCAGATGGATGTCTATACTGCACCTTCACTTGAACTGATTACAAAAACAAGAACTGTGTTTCTTGCCAGTCATTTCCTTTACCCTTCTCTTTGTAATTTCTATGCTTTTGTTGTTGTTGATCCTTTTATCGTATTAATGGAAGGCTCTTGCAGATGTTAATTCCTTTATGTGCAATATAAGAGAGAAAGAGAGTTATGGTAAATCACTGGATATGTTTGTCCTCTAATAACTCAGAATTTCCAGAAAATTGTATGAGGTGAGAAGCAACCTGCTGTTTTGAGCACAGGTGAAGCAGTTTGTGGAAAAGGAATAGAATGGAAACATAGAAGTTAAGCACAGAAGTTAAGAAATATCCTCGTCTGGGTTGTATGGCTTTAACATGGGAAGTCTTTGTGGTGAGATGATGAGCGATAAATAACACAGCCTGCAAGCTGATGCCACCACGCAACTCTGTTCAGGTTGTTTTTCTTCATTTTAGAAGCATTATTGTACCCTACTTGGTTTTCATTTTGCAAGCAAAGTGGTACTTTGGAGTAAATGAGCTACTTTCAGATTTATACGCTAGATACTGTTGCTGTACCCAAAGAGTAAGAAAAATGTAAATGTAGAGATGTACTAAATATTTATGGACAGAGTAGTATTAATACTTTCCTTTAAAAGTTTGGTTGTTTCAGTACTGTGTGTCTTCACCCATTGACTGAAATTATATTACTTGAGCAGCTTTTCTTGTTAAGTACAACGCTGAAGTTATTCAGTGCAACATAAACATTTAGCTCTGTAGTTTAGTCTGTAAACACATAAAAGGTTGGAATGTTTATCTAAAATGGCCAGCCATCCAAAACTTGCAAAGCTGATCTGTTTGCAGAGTTAACAAAGAGTATAAAATGAACAGTTTTACTCATTTGAAAGTGAAGAAAAAAAATCTTGTATTGGGCTCACATCAGTAATTAGGTTCCATTTTGTTTCAGTTGTGAGCTTCCTTGGCAGTGGTTTGCCCATCATGAACTGGGTTCAGAAGAGAATTCGTTGGGATTAAGACTGCTGCTGCAATCTCTGGGTAAACCTACTGCCCAATGAAAGGAGGTGGGGACTGATGCAGGTAATATTGCTTTTATTTTTTTTTTCTTAAAGGCTTCCTGTGATATGTCAGGCTGAAAAAACCCCAGAGGTTTAGGAATTGTTTCATGAGCATTTAAGCCTTACCTGCCATAAAAATGACAATTCTTGTGACAAGGGGGGAGATACTATCACACAGAGGTGACTGTAACCTCACATTTTTATCCTTATGATCCTGCTAATAAGTGACCATACCTCTAGGCAAGTAAATGTGGTTGCTCCTCAGTTCTTGCTTTGGTTACTTAATAGGACACAGAACTCTGCTAACCCTGGCAATGTACTGCAGTTAGAATGTTAACATTGGTGTACTAAGTGTAAAAGTTATTTATGCTTATTTTTTGTCTTCCTTCAATGTACTAAGGCACTGAGCCCAAGCTAATCTGAAACGTGATTCATATCCTCATTGGATCAGCAGTTGAAATCTTCCCATCAAGTCAGAAGGGCACTGGCCACTTCATGTACAGGGTAAGCAGCAGAAACCATAATGATCTAAACAATGGCTCCAAAATCCTAAATTAACATTTTGGTAGTTGGAAAATAAAATTTGTTTTGTGTTGTGATAAAAGAGCTAGTGAAGTTGGGAAGGTCTGAGTTGTATAGAAGTTATTTCTGTATTGATTAAAGCTGCACAATATTTTAATGAAATTACAATGTAGAAGAAAGGTTGGGTTTGGGTTTTTTCCAAACCACGGCAGGGGTTAACCGAATACCTGCTGCTTGACAAGCTCTGACTGCATCAGGAAAGAAGTCAAACGTGTTAAACATTGATTTGCCAACAGAGGGGAACTATACGGTTATCTGACATAGCTCTTCTCAATGTGTTTAAAATTAATTACCCTCATAGCAGTTTCATAGCTGTGCCCATAGATATAATTGCTGTAATGACACAAACGGCCACTTGAATTCTCCAGTGCACTTCTAGTGATTAGATGGCTGATATTACCCCATGTTTTTATCTGCTAAATACCCTGAGGTGACTTTATTTTGCAAACCTTTTTCATTCTTGCTATTAGTGCAGTGATAGTTGCACAGCAGGGACACCGACATTATTTGAAATCTCTATGAATATTCACGTCCATAAAGTTTTGGTAGACAGTAAAAGGACTCCCTCTATTGGCAAATCTATATGTAACTGTAAGATAAGAATTACTGTGTGCACGTACCTTCCCAGGATACTGAATTTTCTGAAATCTCAGCAATTTGCAAACAAACCCAACAAGCTGTAACCTGCAACTGAACTGTAAATGTTGACACCTCCATAATTCTGGTCTATTTTCATTGAGCATCACGTACAATATTTTCCCTTAGACATTTTTCATTCCCTGCTGGAGGATTAAATTAAAACTGAGGGAAGCAGGAATGTTAGTGGCTCATATTTATGGATATTAATTATTTGTGGAGTTGAAATAGCACAACTATGTAAAGAAAATAGAAAATGCCTTTCCCTGGTTTCAGGAGAGGGCTCTGAATTGCCATGTAATGTATTTTAGTAGACTGAAGGTCTGAATATTGCTTATTAGCATTGAGCTGTGATTCCTTTGTGCTCCGAGAGCAAGCTCACGGAATAACTACTGCTTATGGCAGCTGCTTTTTAAAAATCAGCAATGTTTTGGGGTTTTTTTTCGTATTACTCGTAAACTTGAAAATGCAAGTCTAGCTCAGGATATAATGAGGCTCTATGCCTTACAATTCCACTCAAAGTAGGGCTTAAAGAAAAGGTGAGGGGTGTGAAACAAAACAGACAAACTAAGAAGTGCTTGAAGCCAACTGTAGCCCTCTAGGACTGGCTGAGTTGGAAAAAGAAGGGAAGAGTGAAGGATTCCTTGGCAAGGGTGAACTACCATCACACCCGAGCCTGTGTTTGGACATGTTCCCCTGACTCCACGCACAGAGCTGTGCTAGAGGCTGCTGGTGGGATCCTGGGCAAAGCTGCAGAAGGAAGGGCTCTGTGTGATGCGGCAGGGCCAGCCATTGCGGTACAGCCATGCTGCTCACCCCTGGCAGACTCCTGCCTCCTGCCACTGAAAGGCAAGAAGTATTTACTGATTCCAAGTGTCAGCTAAGGAGGTGATGTTTCTTGGAAAAACACTGTAACTTTAGATCTGAATTCATCTTCTTCCCTTTATACAAATACTGCCTTGTTGCTGTCAATACTGAAAACATAAACTGGTTTTACTCTGTTTCAGTTAAGTATGGTGTCAGAGTGTTCTCGGGACCTGGTCCCTAGTCCACCCTAGGGTGCTTACCTGGGAGGCTGGGACACACAATCTTTCAGTGCTTGCTTTTCCTAATGGTTCCAGAGTATTCTGAGCAATCTTGGGTAAAATAACATCTGTGCTAAAGATGTCTGCAATGAGATGGTTTTCCTTGAGTGAGTCAGGGCTGAGTCATTGAAAGATTATGCTGCTTCTGTGTGTAAGACTTAGTTTATTATGTTCCAAGAGTTATGGCCCAAAGAAGTGTTTTGCCACAGCAGGATGCTGCTGCAGCTGGAGGTGTGGTTTGAGGAGGTGCTGACCCACGTCATTACTGAGGTGAGGGAGTCCCTCAGAGCTTGCTGTGCACCGATGACCTCCACAGGCATTAGGTTCAATGATCAGAAGGCCTGACGAGTTCCACTTTGAACTACAGATTGAACTGTGTTTTGGTAGTCTTGCAATTTTTTAATTAAGCCTTTCAATTTTGACTACTAATCACAAAGAAGAATTGTATACAGAGGATCTTTATGTAGTCCTATTAGTCTTTATCCTCCCACTGAGAATAGAGGAATGATATTTATCTTCAGTTTTAGGGAAGGAAATCTGAAGCATGGTCAGGCTGAAGTCATGCATTAGACCTATTGTTAGCTAAAGTTACCCAGATCTTGATGTTCACAGAGTAGTCATATTTTCAGCCTCATGATTGTTTTGCCATACTTAATGTATAAATAAGTTATAGTCACTCCTTTCCCCACAAAATTACCACACAAATGAGAAAGAGGGACATGTAGATGAAGGAATTGAGGGATAGTTCAGTATGGTGTATCCTCAGACAGAATTCAAAGGTGAGGAGACGATATCAGAAGATATGGGAGAGGATTCAAGTCTAGTGACCAGCACAATAAAGGTGAAAAGCTGTTGATACATGGCCTGATAGGAGGATCTGTAAGGTGTCGGAGCCAGAATCAAGGCTAACAACAGCCTTGGGAGTGATTCCAAATCCCATCTTCTTTTTCTATTAGAAGTGCAGTGATGAGGAAGTAAGGAGGTAATCACAGAAGCATTGCTGTGAGACAAGAATATGGAATAGTTACATAGGAGGCAAGGGGACATGAGAATTGAGGTACTTGTCTTCCAAAATAGTTTCCCAGCCTGTATGGTGTGATGGGTGCACCCACTCTTGAGTTACCGGCACTTTGAGCATCACACACGAACAGGCCGAGCTGAAGCCAGCACAGCTGTGCAAGCCTTTGAATTGTACTAAGCTGTGTCTTCTCAGGAACCTAAGGAATTTAGGTCATGGCTTATCAGGAGTGAACAGTACCAGCCTGATCTGGGACCAGATGAAACTAAACCAGCTGCAGCTACACACCCACACATATAGCCTGAGTGAGCCTTTTTTGAACTCTTCCTGCAAAGCAACTGACTTCCCCCTCAGCTGGGACACCTCTTGAGGTTATTCCTCAGGATCGACAGGCCCCCTTAGCAACTGCAGATCTCTGGTAACTGTGGTATCTGCTGGACCCTATCGCTGTGCCACTTAGACCCTAACAAGTCAATGGATCCAGATGGGATTCATCCTGGGGTGCTTAGAGAGCTGGCACAAGAGCTGGCTCAGCCGCTCTCTATCATTTATCACCGGTCCTGGCTAACTGGGGAGGTCCCAGATGACTGGAGGCTGGCCAGTGTGACTCCCATCCACAAGAAGGGCCGGAAGGAGGATCCAGGAAACTATAGGCCTGTCAGCCTGACCTGCGTGCCTGGCAAGGTTATGGAGCAGATCATCCTGAGTGCCATCAAATGGCACGTACAAGAAAACCAGGGGATCAGGCCCATCCAACATGGCTTTAGGAAAGGAAGGTCCTGCCTAACTAATCTTATTTCCTTCTATGACTGGGTGACCCATCTGGTAGACAAGGGGAAGGCTGTTGATGTGGTCTACCTGGACTTCAGTGAAGCCTTTGACACAGTCCCCCACAGCATCCTCCTGGAAAAGCTGGCAGCCCATGGCTGGGACAGGTGCACCCTTTGCTGGGTTAAAAACTGGCTGGGTGACGGGGCACAGAGAGTGGCTGTGAATGGTGCTGCATCCAGCTGGTGTCTGGTGACCAGTGGTGTCCCCCAGGGATCAGTACTGGGCCCAGTCCTTTTCAACATCTTTATTGATGACCTGGATGAGGGGATCATGTCTACTGTTAGTAAATTTGTGGATGACACCAAGTTGGGGAGCAGTGTCAATGCCCTGGAGGGTAAGAAGCAGCTGCAGAGGGACCTGGACAGGCTGGGTCAATGGGCTGTGGCCAATGGTATGAGATTCAACAAGGCCAAGTGCAGG
>JANHFX010006965.1:29451-64813 GCA_027560015.1 Chloroceryle amazona | reverse complement strand
GAAATTTATTTATTTATATTTATTTTTAATATATTTTAATTAATTTATTTATTTATAGAAACTGTAAAATACCTAAGGATGAGCAAAATCTGACAAACTTGTTCAGTGTTGAAGTTTCTGCACCTGGTGTGCTTCCCGAAGTGTGAGTTTGCTGCAACACATCACTTCTTATAGCATCACAGAATAGTTGAAGTTGGATGGGACTGATGGAGCTCATCTTAATCCAAGCTCAAAGTAAGGTCAGCTAGAGACAGTTGCCCAGGACTGTCTAGCTGGGTTTTGAATATCTCCAAATAAAGAGACTCTACAACCTGTCTGGGCAACCTAGTCCAGTGCTTAACCACTCTCACAGTGGAAAAAAAGTTTTTTCACTTGTTTAAATGCCTTTTCCTGTATTCCAGGTAATGCCTGCTGCCTCTTGTCCTGTCATTGGGTATCACTGAGAAGGACCTGACTCCATTTGCTTTAGTTGCTTCTCCAGGCTGAACAGTCCCAGCTGTCTCAGCCTCTGCTCATGTGTCAGACACTTCAACCCCTTAAACATCTTCATGACTCTTCCCCAGTAAACCCATGTCCTACTTGCACTGGGGAGCCCAGAACTGGACCCAGCAGCCCATATAGGTCACAACAGGACTGACCAAGGGGGAGGGATCATCTCCCTTGACCTGTTGGCAATGTTTTTCCTAATATAGCCCAAGGAGCTGTTGGCCTTCTTTCGCCATGAAGGCAGATTGTTGTCTCATGTTCAACTTGTTGTCCACCAGGATACCCAGGGCTTTCCCTGCTAAACTGATTTCCAGACCACCAGTGTCTACTGGTGCATGGTGTTACTCCTTCCCAAGTGCAGGACTTGAATTTCCCTTTGTTGAAGTTCTTGAGATTCCTATTGCACCATTTCTCCAAGTCATCAAGATCGCTCTGAATGGCAGCATAATTTACTGGTGCTATCAACTACTCCTTCCAATCTTGTGTCACCTTGCACAGCTGTTGAGAGTGCACTCTGTCTCATCATGCAGGTTAATAAATGTATATTGGTCCCAGTAGTGACATCTGGGATATACCACAGACTAGTGCCTCTAGTTTGGCTTCATGCTGCTAATCCCAAATCTTTGAGACCAACAGTTTAGCCAGTTTTAAATACAGCTCACTGTGCACTTATCTATTATGTACTTCATTATTTGGTCAGTGAAGTTGATATGGGAGACAGTGTTAAAAGCCTTGCTGAAGTCAAGCTCTCTCCTTATTTACCGAGCCAGTCTCATTGTAGAAGACTATCGGGTTCATTGCCTCCTTCTTAAAGACAGACATGATGTTCACTTTTTTCCAGTCATCAGAAACCTCTCCTAGTTGCTATGATCCTTCAAAGACAATTGAAAGTGGCCTCACAGTGACATCAGTAGCTCCATCAGCAGCTCCATCAGCACTCTTGGTACATCCCATCAGGTCCCATAGACCTGTGCATGTCCAATCTGTTTAGGTGTTCCCTAAGCTGATTCTCCACCATGGAGGTCAAGTCTTTCTTGTTCTGGACTTTCACACTGGTTTTGGGTATCTGGGATTCCTGTCAGCTGGTCTTACCAGTGAAGACCGAGGCAAAGAAGGCATCAAACACCTTACTCTTGTGTCCTTCATCACCTGGTGCCCTGCTCCATTCAGCAACAAACCCATTTTTTTCACAGTGTTCCTTTTTCTTCTTTTCTGTAGAATGCCCTTTACATCTCTCACCAGATGCAATGATGTCAGGTGGGTTTTAGCTTTATTAACACCATCTCTGCATGCTTTGCAAGCTCTATATTCCTCCTGGGTCACATGACACTGCCTCCGCCACTTGTATGCTTCTTTTCTATGTTTGATTTTAGTTAGGACCTCCTTGTTCATCCAGGCAGGCCTCCTGACACCTTTGCTGACTTCCTGCTTTTCAGGATGGACTGTTCTTCAGCTTGGAAGAGATGATTTTTGAATGCTAACCAACTCTTCTGGACCTCTATTCTTCCCAGGGCCATATTCCATAAAATTCTTCCAATCAAGCCCTCAATAGTACACTCTCTTGGTGTAGGGTTATTATCCTGCTTTTTGCCTTGTCTCTGCCTCTTCAGTTCTTAAATTTCACTGTCCCACTGTGACTGCAGCCCATGACCTTCATGGTCCCTTTCTGTTTTAAAGAGTCAAGTCTAGCAGACCATCTCCTTTTATCAGTTTCTGAATCACTTGTGATCTGTTATAGTCAGTTATCACTTATCAACAATGCATTCCAGAAACTACCTGGATTGCTTGTCTCTGCTGTGCTGTCCCTCCAGAAGATATAGGGGTGGTTGAAGTCGCTCATGATGATCATGGTCTGCACACATTAGAGTTCTTCCAGCTGTCCAAAGAAGGGCTCATCTAATTCTTCTCCTTCAGACAGTCTGTAGGAGACACCCACCACAACATTGCCCTCATTGGTCTGCCTCTAATCCTGTCCTGTAAACTCTCATCTGGCTCAAACTCCATCTGAAGTCAGAGTTCCATGCATGCTTGCTGCTTTCATGTACAGGGCAAACTCACCTCTTTTCTGACCAAATCTGTCCTTCCTAAAAAGCCTATATCCATCCAATGCACCATTTGCAATAACATGAGCTATCCAACCATAACTTCATGATGCCAATGTGATCGGAGCCCTGCAATTGCACACAGACTTCTAATTTATTTTATTTTCCCTGCCATGTTGCATTAAGAAACAGCTACCTTTTCATCAGCAAGTGCATGAGTATCCACCATCTAAAGGCAAAATATGGAGGCACCTCATATTTTTAATTCAATTCTAAAACTCTGGACTAGGAAGTATATTGCTAAAATACTGTTAATTGTGGAGGTGTCATGGGTAGGTACAGGAAAAAAGTGCTTTTTCACACCTCAGTTATTACCTTGAAGTAATCCAAGGTCAGATAAAAAGGCAGTCAAGGTCTCATTTAATTTTAGCACCTCCTAGCTGATGTTCCTATTACAGAAATCATTACATCTCTGCCCACTTTTCCTGGTAATCTCAAAAAAGAGGCCATTATAGATCAAGCTTTTCCTATTGAAGAAATGAGGAACAGTGTATTTACAGAACAGAGGTTTATTACATTCAAGAATCCTAAAGTATCTGGTTAGTTACAGTTAAATTCCTGGAATAAATTGACACTATTCCAAACAAGACTTTATCAGCTTCTTTGCAATACAGTCTATTTTACTGGCATGCCGTTCAAAGGTTTCTGTTGCAACTCATATTTAGGAGAGTTACGTAAAACTTGATGTAGGAATGAGTGACAAAGGTTTTATTTATTTCATATTATTATCTGTTGACTTTTAAAGACCTGAGTAAGAAGACAGGTTAAGCAAGAAGTCAATGATTAAACTCATAAAAAAAGTATCAACTTTTAAAAGGAATTTAGAAAGTATGAAGTTTAAACAACACATCTCTGTGAGTTGTAAGCTGAAATACTAAGATTTTTCTGTTCTTCTGCTTATTTACAGTTTCTGATATTTATTAATTATCCTCTTTCTTAGGCAACTTATTTTTGTATAATGTCAGAGAGGCATATGTTTGGTAAATTTAGTTTTTAGGTGAACTTTACAACAGGACTGGGTTATCTTTGTAAAATTTTACTAAAAGATTTAAGAATTTCTGGGTTATTTTGAGCAAACATTTTTGATATAGAAGGTATCATGCTATAGCAATGACATTAAGTTCTTGCATAGTTCAAGTCTTCAGTTCAACACATACTTGAATAGGAGTTCTGTGACTGGGAAAATATCAGTTCCCTCACATTTTCTGATTTTGGGTTATCTTTCTTGGACTAAATTGAAAGCGGTAAGAGCTAGGTACATCCTTCCTTGGCCATGTCTGGAATGAATTGGATGTGGAGAAAAAGGAATGTCATTGCAGGGTTTATGGACATTTCCAGGTTGATATCACGTATCAAGGAAAAAAATATTTCCTGTTTTTAAAAACTGATGTTGCTACATGCATATATTTATTGGCTGTACATTAATGAGATGTAATCTCAAATACAGAATCATCTGCTAGTATCAGGGTAGCTTCCATGCATATAGGAAGGAATCTCTTTTGTTATGTTTACACGACGATGACTTTCTTGTGGCATGCATTACATATTGGAAGTCATCAGTTTAATAACTTCAGAACAACATCAGTTGTACCTAATAATCATACTATTACTCCAGCTTTTGGTACCTTTGATGCTCCCATCAGCTTATGCTGCTGTGTTTATCATCAACATCCTGTGTTTATCACAGGACAAAGACTACTGGAAAAAGAATAGGGCATGATTTTTGCCCCTCTGTTTTCAGTGACATTAATTTCTTGGTCAGTCACATGTACAGATCCAGTTTCTGAAATAGCAACGCTATTAGACAATAACATAGTCATACTCATATGCTTCAGCCAAAAAAAAAAAATTTAATGTGTAATTTTGCTCCAGCTAAGACTTAGCTGTAGTTCTCACAATAACCAGAACAGCAGCTCCCTATTTATCAACACTGGTGCTGTCTTGTTTTCATTTTTCACTCAAATTTAAGAGATTAGAAACTGGAATTTCTTGCTCCATGATAGATGGCAGCTGTTTCACATGGGCTGGCGATGTTTTTGTTCAGTATTCTGTATATCAAAGAAGTTAGTAGGAGGGTTCCCAGTTCCTGCTGTAGCCCACTTCTCTGCTAGTTCCTGCAAGACAAAAGAGTTAACACCAGGACTGCCTGCTTGGTGTTAACTGGTCCAGCCCTTACCCCAAAGAACTTCCTAGCTGGCATTTCTGTAACAGTAACACCTTCCTTTCCCCATTCACTATTGTGCTAATCAGTTTCTATGTCCAAGAAATACAAATCTGTCTAAAATGGACTACTGAAACATAAGGACTGATCCTACAGGCTCTTGAGAACTTCAAGCATGGGTTAGCATCTGAGAAAGGGCTGTCTCCTATATGAGCACTGCACATCCTCTGGGTGGGAAACTGGGGCACACTGGAAAGATCAGGTTTAGGGGAAGGCTTATAAATTCAGAGACTTGTAGCCACAGTCCCCCACTAGCTTGATGTAATCTTGAGGAAACTTTAAAGGAAAGTATAGAAACCTCTAATTTTGCTCCATATTTGTAAGGAGGTAGTGTAGAGGGAGGAACAATGGCTTATGATACTGAGTAGGTGAACTGCCATGTTTTGAACTGATTTTTGCTTTTTTTTCACATCAATTTTTTCATCCTACACACCTATTCAAAAAAACAGTTAAAGCTTAACATTGATGAATTTTTAAGACTCTCTCCTTGTGAAGGTTTGGCAGGAGGGGTCACCAAAGACAAGACATAGAAATAGGCAAATTTCCTATGCATTTAGCCTATCACTATTCTCTAGATAACCTGGTTTTGTTACATATTTTCTGTGGTGGTATGATATGGGAACATGAAATTTATCTGCCAAGTCAGATTTGAGATAAATTATGTTTCTGCCAAAGCAAATGATTCATATTTTGGGATATGACCCAATTTTAGACAAAAAAGGTATTCAGATTAGGTTTTGATAAATGAAGCTTTTCTTCAGAGTGAGCCCAAGTTAATATTGCTATGAGGTAAGTAACCTCTCCATTTTCCAATTTGTGCTGTTTACATCTCATAAACTTTATACTGCATTTAATTTTTCCCACAAAAAGGAAAGTTATTTGTTTTCAGAATACAAGGATGTAAACCAAAGATTAGGAAGAAAAGGAAAATAAAACAATTCCCCCAAGATCTATTGTTTGCCATCCCCTCAACTTTCTATTCAACCATCACACTTTTCTTTGGCCTTCAAATCCCTTTATCTCCTCTGTACCAACTGGTTTCAGTGGAAACCTAGAGGATGATCTAACTCACTTGGGCTGTAGTACAGGAAATAAGGATCCTCTGCCCAACTGTCTGTAGTGTCCTTCACCCTCTTCCATTTCACGTCTGTGTTTCTTAACCCCCACTACATGGGCTCTGCCTGCTCACTAGATTGTTACTGCTAATTATGGCAGTAAGTACCTTGTGCTTTTTTTGCACAAGACCATTGTCCTAGGAGAGCTGTGGCCATTTCAGAGCTCTTTGTTGTAATGTGCCTAGGAACTGTGCACCAGTTTCACCAGATATCCCACCAACATCTTCCACAATGAGGTGGGAAGGGCCTTACCAACAGTCACAGCCTAGTCAGCATGGATTTATGAAAGGCAGGTCCTGCCTGACAAACCTGATCTCCTGCTATGACAAGATGACCCAATTATTGGACAAGGGAAAGGCTGTGGAAATTGTCTACCTAGACTTTCGAAAAGCATTGGACACTGTTCCCCATAGAATTCTCATAGAAAAAACTGGCTGCTCATGGCCTGGATGAGCATACGACCTGCTGGATCGAGGACTGGCTGCATGGACAGTCCCCAAGAGTGGTGGTCAATGGGGTTAAATCCAGCTGGTGGCCGGTCACAAGTGGTGTTCCTCGGGGCTCAGTGTTGGTACTATTTAACATCTTTATTGATGATCTTGATAAGGACATAGAGGGTATCATCAGTAAGTTCGCAGATGACACCACGTTAAGCAGGAGTGTCAATTTTCATGAGAACAGGGAGGCTCTACAGAGAGACTTGGATAGATTGGATTGATGGGCCAATGTTAATGGGATGAGCTTCAACAAAGCCAGACCTGCACTTGGGCCACAACAACCCCATGCATCGCTACAAGCCTGGGGAAGTGTGGCTGGAGAGCTGTCTGGAAGAAAAGGATC
Organism: Chloroceryle amazona; assembly: GCA_027560015.1. NCBI lineage: Eukaryota > Metazoa > Chordata > Aves > Coraciiformes > Cerylidae > Chloroceryle > Chloroceryle amazona. The sequence continues at coordinate 58,049 of JANHFX010006965.1, read as the reverse complement.
TGGGGTTTCTAACTGACAAGCGGCTGAGTATGAGCCAGCAGTGTGCCCAGGTGGCCAAGAAAACCAATGGCATCCTGACTTGTATTAGAAATAGTGTGACCAGCAGAAGCAGGGAGGTGATTGTCCCCCTGTACTCAACACTGGTGAGGCCACACCTTGAGTATTGCGTCCAGTTTTGAGCACCTCAGTACAAGAGAGGTATCAAGGTGCTGGAGCGGGTGCAGAGGAGGGCAACAAAGCTGGTGAAGGGCCTGAAGAATAAATCTTATGAAGAGCGATTGAAGGAGCTGGGACTGTTTAGTTTGAGGAAGAGAAGGCTGAGGGGAGACCTCATCACTCTCTACAACTACCTGAAAGGGCATTGTAGAGAGGTTGGTGCTGGTCTCTTCCCGGAGGTAATTAGTGATAGAACAAGGGGGAATGGCTTCAAATTGCAACAGGGTAGGTTTAGACTGGACATTAGGGAAAAAATTTTCACAGAAAGAGTAGTCAGACACTGGAATAGGCTGCCCAGGGAGGTGGTTAAGTCACCATCCCTGGATGTGTTTAAGGGTTGTTTGATGTGGTGTTGGGGGAATATGGTGTAGGGGAGAACTTTGGAGAGTAGGGCTGATGGTTGGACTCAATGATCCCAAGGGTCTTTTCCAATCTGAATGATTCTGTGACTTTTTTGGAATTAGGGTGAAGGCAATTGAAAGATAATATGATATAGTTTCCCACTTTTCTGAGTTTGTCAATATCTCAGCTGTGTCCAGGACCTAATTTCCAGTCCCTTTAATTTTTCCTTTTCTGGGTCAAGTTGTGAGTACCCATCAGCTGAACTTGCAACATTGACTTTTTAATATCTCAGTCTTCACAGTGTAAGTCAGACATTAAGGGTCTAGCCTTATTACTGCTCTTCTTTCCTGACACAAATGACCTGTTATAAATAAGCGTGTTCACCTTGTGTCCAAATTCTAGGAGGGAACGAGGAAGAGCTATCAAAAGCTTTCAGAGCTTCTCTACTTTTAGGGTCCTGACACTAAGGTCTTAACAACCCTGATCTGCCTCACCTGGGTCTTCTCACACACCTTGCCCATGGTCTCAGGATGTTATTTAAGCTCAAGCTTGAGCCTCTAGTTCTGGCCTGTGGTAAGCTGCAGGTGTGGTTGTGATGGTGCCTCTTCATGTCCTGGCTCACTGATGTGTGGTTTGGTTTTATTTGTTTGTTTATTTTGGGTGGGGATTTTTTTGTTTGTTTTTTTCCCCAGGAGGTCTGCAGATGGAAGCTGTAGCCTGTGTTATTTTCAGTCCTGCCTCTGCTCTGCCTCCTGGGAGGACCTCAGGCTGATGCTGCAGGTAGTGTGTCTCAAGTCCTGTATCTTGCCCTGTCTCCTTTAGCTGCTCTTGGTTGATCCCTGGTCCTGATTCACCACCTTGCCCTCTCTGGGCCTGTTGCTATCAGTTCCCTGGCCCCACTCGGGTATGGTGGGGCTGTGCCCTGTTAGTGGGGCTATCCTCAGCTCCTGGCTTATCCTCCTCACAGAGCAGTCCTGCTCCTCCCTGATGTACAAGTGTCTTCCTTGCAGAAAGAAGGCAGCAGTTTCTTCTAATCTGAATCCTGCACTACTTATTAATGAAAGGATAGTGAATTCATTTGCTGGAATAGATCAACATTTCATAATTTTTTATCTCTCCGAGTATTTACATAAATGAAGGCTAACCCTTATTGAACTCGGTCACTATCATACTGTATAATATCAAAATGTCAAGAGGAAAAGATTGAAAGAATATATATTTCCTCTAAGGCCTCTAGAAGAACTTATCAAATAATACTGTACTAATATGTCTAACTTAAAGCTGATTCTTCTAGGAACTTTTAAACTTGTAACCCCTAAGGTGGGGGGAGGTAAAACAGCATGTAATATCAGTGCCTTAATTAAAATTTAACATAGAATCTAATGTGGAAGTATCAGAACACTTTCATAGAAAAACAAATAATGAATTTCAGCTGAAGTCAGCTAGAGGGAGGTAGAGCAAGTTCCCCACACTGTAGTAGTTAATGCTGTAGCTGATTCCACATAATCTTAGCTCTCCTCTTGCACTCAGGGAATTGTTATGATGGATCTTGTTAATAACATATACGCTCTTGCTAGAGTATGTTGGCTAACAATTAACTGACTGTTATCAGGGAGGAATTCCCCCTTAGGACAGATTGCTCTGTGGTCATTTTACCCTTCATGACACTTCACTTTAAATATGTGAGTGATAAAGATAGAATATTGGTTTTCATCAGGGCACAACATGGGATTGCTGAATAAATTTTACCCCGTTCAGAAACTGAATTATCAAAGAGCAGCTTATAATAAAGAGGCTTTGATGAATGAATGACATTTAATAAGCTGAACTACTCTTAAAAGCAGAGTTATTACTCTGCTTTGGAAAAACAGGAGGGGGAAAAATGACAGCTATTAGAGTTAACTTACTGAAACTTTGCATACAATTCCTTTCATATTCTTTTAGCCTGTTCAAAAGCAGCCTTATCTTGCAATTAAGAGTGCTTAATTATCTTGCTATGATAAAATTTATTGTAAGATGGTGATAATTTTGGCCATCCTTCAAGAAATGAATAGCTTCCTTTATTCATTCCTGTGACAAATAGTGATATTTGTAGGAGTGCCTAAGAGTAAGAAATGGCCAGTCTGAGGAGACAGACCATGATGCAATGTGGTGTAGATGATGGGAGTCCACTATGAAGCAATAATAAATAAAAGGTGCTTCAGGGATGAAATAAACTACAGGTGACTGCTGTTTAGTGGCAATTGTTCACAATCAAGTTTGGAACACTTTTCAACCTGTAACTGATGGTTTGGTTCAGATGAGCCCTTGGGTGTCTGCAGTACCATTTGTGCTTGGAGCTGTCAGCACAGGGGACAGGTTCTTGAGCACAAAGGGATATCAGTCAAAACATGTGTCCCTTGGCCTAGCAAACACCCACAGACATAAGTTCTCTCGCTATTTGTGACTGCTTGTCATCTCTACAATGCTGCTGGAGCTTGAAGCAACTGGCTGTGATTAGGTGGAAAGTTGTACAATTGACAAGATATCCTATTCAAAAAGGAAAAGGTAATGGTCATTTGTGGGTGTATGATTTTATTTATATTTTTAATGTGTGGTGATGTATTCATAGGGATGTGAAGAGAAGGAAAAGTTGATGATGAATGCCCAATCTACCTTTTCTTTCTTTCCCCTATCTCCTTCTGTGATGGATTTTCCCATCCACACTTTTGATGGTGTTTTTTTGACAGAATTTGTCTTGCTTTTCCATGGATGAGGCCGTGGAGTTACCTTGTCAGTGCAAGTATGGGATGACAATTATTTCAGTGGAGAAAAGGCTGGGTAACAGGAGGAGCAGTAAAGAGGAGCTACAACAAAACCTCTAATTCTTTTATGAACTGTGGAGTTTATGAAGTGGTATTTTCCACTTCATAAAAATATGAACACCTGGATTGAACTAGTCATGCCTCATGTTGTTGCTACAGGCAACATCTCTTTGGATCATGTGGATTTTTTTCTTTTCTTTTTTCAATAATATTTTGAAAGCATTGATTAGTAGACAAAGCACCACTTTACCACTTGCCTCTTTGTTTTTGTAAGGAAAGGAAAAATGTAGCAGTGCAACAAATTCCTTAGTAAGTAGGGATATTAAATTTGATTTCCTTTCTGGAGAGTTCTTTTCTGTCTGATAAACAGCAGCCAAACACAGGAAAATGCTTTTAGGAGAAGAATCGTTTTTGAAAGTTTGTCTCTAGGGATGTCTAAATAGCAATTTCCCTGTGCCACCAACTATCTAGGACCAATGCTGTGGGAAGCTGAAAACTGAAAAAGAGATTTAAGGTCTTCAGAACTAGCCAAGAGACAGAAAGCTCCATGAGACATAATACGACTTTTGTTAGACTTCTTTACTCAGCCTCCACTTCACCTTGTAAGCAACAAATCCCATCACTGGCCTCAGGGTAACCAAAGAGTTTGGAGGATGTGTTTCCTAGGTACCACTGGAGTGGACATTTACTGTGAAGTGTCAGATGGGACATTGGCATTTCTGAAGCTGTAGAGACCACCTGTCTCTTGTGGGTAGGGTTGTTTTGGAAGGAGTCTCATTGTCAATTTTGCTAAACATGAATTTGTAAAACAGAAATCTCATCATTCATAGTAACAATGGTTTTCAGACAGTCGGAAATGAGAACTATGAGAAGTTTAGTCTTAAATGTACTTACCGTATTGTGATTGCCTGCTAGAGTGAACTGTAGGCATAAATCCCTAAAAACTGTACCCCCTGGGGAGTGCTAGTGCCCAGTGACAGACTTATAGTATCATTTTCCCATTATCTCTTCAGAAACCTGTCATAGTGTGTGTGTTTGGCTGGCTACCAGGTGAATTTGCAAGGGATAGATCACACGAGAAAGACCCTTTATTAAGTATATTTTAAAGAGAAAGAGAGTTTCAGTTTCCTTGATAGAGGCTTGAGAATGAATACACCTTTTTAAGTTTTTGTTGCTCTTAAACTGGGGTGAGGCAAGGGAATTTTACTCTCTGTAATTTCAGGGCCAGCAGCTGTCACCTTTCTCCTAGAGAGGACTGTCATTTCTTCCTGGTGCCTCTCTTTTCTGGAACAGGAGGTACAGCTTGTGTCTCTGTTCATTCACTCTTGATCAGACAGTGCAAATACTTAGAAAAGGACAGAGAGCATATACCATGTGGCAGACACAAAGTCATTTACCATGAGTGATGCTGTCAGCTGTCCCATCTGGCTGAAATTTGCCTCAATACCACTGCCAGATAAACTCATCCCCACTGGATATGTTTATCAATATAAACCAGGGAATTATTACCCTTGCTGTGCAGGTGGGATATTGAAACAGAACAGCCTGGATTTGTTCCACTTTACTTCAATTTCCTCTACTGGGTAAGTGGGAATGTAGTGGTTCGAGGTCCCCTTTCTGTCAGTGGCAAGAAATCAGCATTTTCAGACACAGTGCAGCCCACTCAGGATGTGATTCGCCATCTATAGGTAACAAATTCTTCCCCTGGTGCACAAAAGGTGCATGAGTCTGCTAGGTTTAAAGTTAAGGGCCTCAGTTTCATGCCTAAAGCTTTATGGAATTAGCCCAAATCAAAATGATACAGTTTGTCAGTGTGGCAGATCCATAAACTGAACATTAATGTCCTGAAATCCCTGTGATGCTGTAATTTATAGACTGTTCTGCTTCTTCAGTACTCAGCATAATGCTCAGTTCTCCTAAAAAGTATAAAGAATAATAGAAATACTCAGTAGTCAAGCATATGTCTTGGAATGACATCTGGGCTCTTTGGGTGGGAAAGACAAGGAAGCTGAGAGTGTCATAAGAATGTACATGTGCAAGAGAAGTGTTATCATCAGCAACAAGGTGCTATCACCATACTTTTTGACCAACTTCCCCCCTGCACCCAACCAGAGTACTAATGAGAATCTCAAGTCTCTGTGCTGATGGACAAGTTGAGATTCAGAATGTTTTAATACAGCCTGTGTTTGGAGAGTTTCGCAAAGAAAGAATTGTTAATGAGTAATCCTTGTCCACTAGGGCACAGAGCCAATGAGTCCAAGCTTTGATTCATTGTGTTATCACTACAGGCTTCTGCTAAACCTAAAAAATAAAACAAAACAAAAATGTTCCTGTGTGAGAATCGCTAGGATACTGAACTGAGCACAGAACTGTCTTGCATCCTGCCATCTGCAGTCTTCCAGAAAAGAACAGTAAGTAATAATTCCTTAAACAGTTACCTCTTGCTGTTGTGTAGTACAAAAGCCTTTTTCTCACCTGAATTACTTAGTGGATGTTAATGGATTTTTGACCAGGAAAAAAGAAGAGATTTTTAAAGCTGGTATTTTCTTGAAGAATATAAGGCAAAGTAATTTCTTCCACAAAACAGGCACAACAGTAGGAATTCCCCTTGGGAAAACTGTTAAGGATATGAAAAATTATGATAGTGTTGGAATTTGTCTTTAGAAAGCTGGCTTCTGTGTCTGTGTGTCACTGGAAAAGAAAGCATAACTTTGACACAGAGTCTTTCCTGCATTAACACTATCTAGCTAACTACATGCATCAGATTTGAAATGTTAACAGTTTGTTAGTTTTTTACACTTTTAGGAACAGAAGATGTTTTAAATGTGATTAATGAGATAACAGAGGTCAATTCAGAAAGGGAATGGTTATATTTGGTTTATGTAATTTCTTTGTTGACAGCTTTGTGTACAGATTCCAGGAGCATCTTCTAAAGTCCGGGACTTTAGCACTTATTTCACGTAACTAGCACAAGCAAAAAGGGGGTTCACACTATTACTATTTGAATCCACTGCCAGTTTTAAAAATAATGTCTGTTTATTCTGGGTTTCTGCTAGCCCTTAAACTTCAGAAATCTAAAATCATGGTGGAACACATTTGTTTTTTTTGTTATTTTTACTGCTATTGCTTGCGTTACAGAGAATCTACAGATCCCAAACTAGATGGGCATCCCAGTAGGCTAGATGAGAGTCCAAAAACAGGTTAAGAAAGGAGGGCATGCGTTTTTATCAGGTGAGATAAGGAAAAAGATGCCGGAGAAAGGAAGGTGCGGAGAAATGGTGTTCAACAGGTCATCCCAGCAAGAATCAGCAGCTGTCCCTACTCTTTGGTTACTTGTATACCTATAAAAATGCCATTGAGAATTCTGGTAGAGTTTTCAGCTCTACGTGTGAGTGACAAATAATTATTTTTTTTGCTTCAGAATTAAGGTATAAGAATATCCTGTATTTTTTTCTGTGTCCTGTTACTCTTTGCTCCTTCAGATTTAAACATCGTATTAAAGAATCTAAACAGTAAATTTTAAACAAACACAGCAACACGAGCCCTGCCTCAGGTTCTCAGGGTTGCTTGTATTGTTGCTTGCATTTTGCATCCAGTGTAGCTGCCTGTGGTGCCAGGCATGATCTGGCAGCAAAAGGATAGAAACAAAGAGCACAAATCTTCCAAATGCTTTCATGTCTCTTTGATACCCTTTAAAATAAACAAGCAAGCAAATAAAAATGCCTCTCAAGTAACTCGGGCATTAAATATTCTACAAAAAGGCTGTGAGGCCAGATCAAAAGCCTGTGAACTAGATGGGAATCTTCCTATTGATGTTAACGGTGTTTGGATAGGGCCATAGATTAATGACATTACTGAAATTTCTTTTTGAGTAATTGGTAGCCAGATGTATAAAGAATAGGACAATATTACAGGATAGAAGTACAGAAATGTACCTCACTAGTATTTCTGAAAAATTTTGCCAGTGCTTTGATATATCTTCCTTTACTGAGGAATTGAAATAAATTCAATCATTCTTCTTCTGAAGGTAAAATGCAATTAGACTATCATGGAGGCTTCCTGATGATCAAATGTATTTTTACTTTACCTGAAAGTATGAGGCTATGATGCTTTTGTCTTTTAGTAAACCTAGTTTATTTTACCTTTATTTTATTAAGAGGCTTGGTTTTGCTTACACAGAAATCAGGGGAAGCTTCACTATTGACCATAGTAGGGTCAGAGGTTGCTCACTGATAAGAGTCCACAATAAATCTGAAACCTACACTCACATGCATATGTGTATACATATATTTGTATACTCCTGTGAACATATATCCCATAAGAAAGCTGAATAAACATGCATTCACATACATATGGGGAAAGAGCAAGCCAAATACGTAATAGCATACACCTCCCTTTTCTTAAACATAGAGTACATAAACATGCATTGATTCACTGTTCTGAAGTATGGTAAAGGATACATATAGTAACATTTTATGTAATTCAGAACTTTTAATATGCTATTGTTGAAAATAATCTCAAGCAAATTGGTATATATTTTACTTCATATGTATTGATCTCTGGTTTGATTTGTTGTGTATTTTTGGCCTATGAAAATAAGAAGTGGTGCTGTAAACAGATTTATTAACAAGTTATCTGGGGAAAAAAGCTTTGTAACTTACCTCCTGCCTCTTAATTTCTCAAGGAGATCTGATTTTGGAAAGCAATATTGATCTCCTGTGCACCTATTGCCTTTATTTCAGCTTTTACCTATCATCTGACACATATTTTTGTTACGCATCAGGATGAAGTCAAATTGGCTAAAGCAGTCTAGATTCACCTTAATAGCAGTAGCTAAAAGATACACTTCATACAGGAAGCAAGCATGAGGTAGAAATACCTACGAATGTGAATATCAAGAAGCATTCCAGTATTATGTGGTTTAGCTGCATAAAGAAATCTGAATTAAGAGCGTGTTTACTGATCCCAGTTCATGTAGGTGAACTTATCTGGAAGCTGCCATGACATAGCTTTGTTACCAGCAAAAAAAAAAAAAAAAGCCTTGCACCCTCCCTCTTTGGAGGGAATACTTCTGCCATGAGGTTCTGTGCGTGGGTAGTGCATGTGGCCCCCTTTGTCACTCAGCCATTTTAATAGTGATTTGGGTGCCTTTGTATGTCTCCTGAGTATAACTATCCCACTGGCCAGAGTGATGTTTCTGCTTCGTGGGCTTTGCAGCCAGCTGGGACCACAACTGTTTAAGCACAGCCTAGGAGGATTAGGCTGAAAAGAGAGTAAGGATGGTGTGGGCATTGTGGAACTGGTTCTGTGAAAATAGAGTCCACCCCTGGATCTGTGGTGTCTTTTGACACCAACTTATGGTCACCTATACTTGTTCCTCAAACTGAATAATGTATGGAATAAGTGGAGCTTACATGCTTTGTATTGTGTACCTGGTGTAGGCCTGAAAGCTGGAAATCAGTACTTGCTGGTTTTAAATACTAGTGAAATTAATTGGATAAATCTAATATAGGATAGATGGCTCTCAGCAGGCTGGATTATTCAGGGACATACCAAATGCAAATGTTTGTCAGTAAAAAAAAAAAGAAATTGTTTGGTGTTCAGGCAAATTAATAGTAGCAAAGCTACAGGTAAAGGAAAATGTATTTCCAGCCTTTTTAATGGTGATCATGTCTTGTGCCTTGAAGAAATCCTTAGAGGACAGAATTAGTTTTTTTCCATGAAATCCAGTAAGTGGTCTACATCATCTGAATATATCAAAGAAAATGAAGTATTAAAAAGTGACAGCTGTAAAATCATCATGAACATTTGTCTCAAATTGAACCTATCTGGATCAAAATGTGGTAGGAGGGGTAGAGTTACAAAACCTGTAACATCCTAGCATACTGGGAGGTTATGGTAAATATATCCTCAAGTTTCTTACTATAAACAAGGCAGTACTAATAGCACTAGGGTTGTGCTTTTTCTTTGTGTTTGTATGTAAAGAATAATAGATTCTAAGAAGTCTGTATTGAGGTGAGAGTGACATTATTTATTGATGTTACAAAATGGAATAGCCTCAAAGAAACAAAAAAGTCCATAGACATTTCAAAAAGGCTGTAGAAACAGACACTATATCAACATTTTAAAATATACCTTGCCTGCTTTCTTCTTTATTTGCAGCACAGACTAGAGAGATGCAGGATATATACCTTACAAGCTAAGAAGCTCTGCATTGGAAATCTAACCATATACTGACAGTCTAACAAAATATTTAAAAATGGATATCATCCTGGGACTGTCTTTAAAGTATTTGATATAACATCCAACAGGCTGTAAGAAACTAAGTTCTAGACTCTGTATGAACATAAAGAAATTCACAATCCCAACACTGACATGTTAGCTGTTGCAGTGTTAGCTCCTCATATAGGGTCTGAGGAGGAAACTTGAGAAGTAGTAGTAGTAATGGAACATAAACTTCAACTCTGTCTGCAGGGAGAGCTAATCCTGCAAGGAACTGCAAGGGTTGCATGCCTGTGGTTTGTAAGAAAGCTACTGAAAGGTTTGGACATGAGGAAAGGATGGAGATGGCCTCTCTTCTCTGGTCTTCAGCAAGAAAATCCTTAGAAACATTCAGGAGTCCTCTGAAGATAACTCATTTTGACATTTCTCTTCCCATTATAAGGGTCCTGACTGCACTGCTGTCTTCTCCCATTGCAGAAGCTTTGTAACTGGCTGTAAGAGGACCCCTCTCCCAAGGGTCTGCTGTGGGCAGTTCATGAGATAACTGGCTGAAATTGTAAGACCTTTGCAGCCATGTGGACAGCCCCACCTCCTGAGTCCAGCAGATACCTTCCCCAGCAAACATGGTGATGAGGTAGTAAAATGGCTGGAAGTAGATGAGGGTGGCTGGGCTGGTTGCCAAACCCCATCCCAGTTTTTTGCTATCACAAAACTGTTTCTGTGCTAGATATGAGACTGTGTGTTTACGTGTAATTTGCCACAAGAACTCTATCTGGTCTGTGATACAAGTAGCTTTTGACATTTCTGAGTAAACTGTTTAAATTATCTGTGGGCAGACATTTAAAATGCATCTGTCTAATTAGAGGCCCTTTGTTTATGTTAGGAAAGAATTTAATGAATCCTTATGGACAAATCTGAATATAATTACACAGTGTGCTTGCCACTCTCAAAAGCTACTTCCACTGGGACCTCCTGCTGCATTCACGTTCTTGTAAAATGACTTCACTTGTGCTCCAGAAACATGCTGAGCCTTCACTGGGAAGCAGACTGGGCTATAACTCTCAAATGCCTTCACTGAGTAGAAACACAGTGCAGGGATGGTCTCACGAGAAGAAAACTGAATAAAGAAAGAAAATTATAAACCAAAGCAAAACAGATTTGTCAGCTTCATGCAGAATCCTCTCGGTGTCTGCATATCCCCTTGAGACATCTCCTTAGAGCTGTATGTTCTCCTGTTGCTGATGATCCTGCTCAAATGCAATCTTGAGCTGCCCTATCTCACCCACATGAACCAGACCTGGGCAAGGGAGCTTCTTGTACACATTCCTCCTGTATGTGAGCACTGCTCTAGCTATAGCCTCTGCTCGAGTAGGAGGCAGGGGCAGGTCTCTTGCCTCTTATTTGTCAAGTGGTTGGATAGGGAAGGAGAAGACCTAAGTACAGTGCCACTGTCAGGCAGCCTCAGGAGGTGAAAGCTGCTCCATCTGACCTGCTAGGAAAGTAAACTAGTGACTGGGCACAAGCATCTTCCAACCTCCCCAAGTGAGAGTTATATGTCTGCTTGAGACCACAAAGGGAGTGAGTGGGTGAGCTTGGTTATCAGAGCAGGGCTTTGCTTTCTGTTTTTGTCACCGTTTATCTTGCTCAGACAATAATTACTAAAGGCGAGGTAAAGAGCCAGTCGATGGAAATGAAACTCAAGTTTCCTGGCTTGTTCTTCTGACCTAATCATAAACTTATACTTTTTCACTATGTGAAAACAATGAGATGATGAAAGGGTGATAAAAAAGTAATGCAAACAACTATTATTCCCTGGAAGGGGGGCAGGTAGCATGCCCTCAGCAGGACAGGCCAGAGCTTCAGTCTGTGAATGTTTAAGTAAGGTTGAGCGTAATCACCTCTTAGTTTTAAACGAACAGCAGAAGGATGGCAAAGAAGATATGCCACGGCAAGGAGAATATAAACTAGATGCAGCATTTTATTTAAATGCTGAATTAGGATTGTAACTTCAAGCTGTTTGTTACAGTAAATATTGAAACAGCCTCCTGAATCCTGCCTTACAATAGGTACACAAATCAGTAGGTACACAAAAATCTTGTTTTAAATATTCTTTTTGGCTTATGTTTTTCAGGGTTTCCTTTCAACCTGTTTCTTAATTAGCACATTCCTTCTGAACTGAAGAATAAATGGGATCTGAAATGAATTTAATAGGACATCACCAGCTAGCCACTGCTGATGGACTTTCTCTTGCTGAAGGTCCACATTTATTTGGTAAGTCACTGAGTTGTGTTAAAATAGCAAGGTATCCTTTACTCAGAAATCTAGAAGAAAATGCACTGAAATTTCAAGTCAAGGATGTGTGGTTGACATGTGCCCACCTTCTTGAAAAATCTGTGAAAAGAATCATAAATAACATGTCTGTGGTGTTGATATAATCCTGCACACTCTTGCTCTCATCACTGCTCATAGCAGAGCTTGTAGGTTGTTTTTATACCTCTATTCTAATACCTGAAACCATTCAGCAAAAGCAGACCTTTGTATGTAGGATGGATGTTATCATCATGCGAGCCTTTTAAATCAAGAGGACCAGATGTATTTTGAGTTAATTTGTAATAAATTTATACTGCAGTGTATACACATTGTCATATTATGCAAATTTTTGAAGTAATTTTACCTAAATTAAAATCATTCTTTTATTGAGACCATTAAAAACTTAAGCTATTAACTTCAGTACACAAGAAAATTCATAATGCAGGCTGGAAAATTATGCCTGCATTTCCACTCAATTTTTCAAAGATAAGCATGGGTTTGTTAATGAATAAAGAATTCTTGGTCAATATTTTATAAGCATGGGGAAGCTGTCTTCTGTTATATGTACTGCTAAGAAAAAGAAATAAAAAAGAATAATACTTTTTTTAGCCTTTTTTTGGCAGCAGAGGGGGATCTTCATTGAATAACACGATACATTCGGGGCCTCACACACAATACAGACCCCCACAGAAAGCTGCAACACTTAAGAAATTTCCAGTCCAAATAAGACCAAAATTCTGTCTTTGAGTGCTAGAAAAACTTCAGTTTCATCCATCTGAAACAAGGATAGTGGTTCAGGGCATGGAGGAACTCTGACATGCGGAGCCACTTCTGCTGCAGGGTACTTAGAGAGGAGCATTTCTCCAAGTACTGGCTCCATACAGCTAAATAAAATACTGTCACAAATTATGAGCAAAACCTATTGCATTGCTGTGAGTTACTGTTTGTTTTTTCCCCAAATGTGTTGGGCTTTGGTGGGAGAAATGTTTCTGTAGTTGTTAAAAACTATGTGTAAATAGTTAAACCACTACCTTGCTATCTGTTAACTCCAGTGTCAGGCCATGATATGTAAGAGGAGAATCTAGTGTGACAAATTTTATATTCAGTCATTCCTTTAAAAGTTCTGCATAACTGAACCACTACAGATTTTTCTCAAGAAGATTTTTCCCTGATGTCTACTTTTTCACTATTTTTTTTTTTTTGAAGAGTAGGTAGCCTCAAAATACAAGGAAGCATGTTAATGTAAAATACTTTACCTCCACACTGAAATCTTACTCAGAAATTGTGAGGTCTTCAGAGGAAGGATTGTGTCTCCCATTGTAGGTGTTCAGATCTTAGCATAACAGAGATGTAATTCAAACTGACATTTTTGTAACAGAAAGAAACAATGTACACAAATAAGAGGTCCCATTAGGAAGGAGACTTAGTGTTTCTGCAGTGTTTCACTTAAGCTGACTTTTGTTTTGTATGGCCACTTGGTCTTGTTTTTTGGGATGTCACTCAAATCTCAGAATTAAATTCTTTTCAAACTTGGCGTCTTGTTTTTACAGTGGGGGGAAAAAAGTTGGCTATAATATGTACAGAGAAAAGTTACTCATTGTGAAAATATGACTCCATCTCTTCAAAATGCTTGTAGGAAATAGTTTTGTCTCTCAATTTTATATTTGCAAACTACTTGTATTTTTTTTGACATCCAATTTTGGCACATAGAGACTTTTTGTGAACACAAAGAGCAGGAAAAAAGCTTTTCTTTTAAATGACCCCTAGAATATACATTTCTCCCAGAACTCTCATACATTACAGCTCTGATGTAATAGAAGTGAGAAATTGCTGGGTTACAAACATCAGCCTTTATACAAAACAGCCTCCTTTTTCAAAGATGCATACTCGCATTCTGTAAAAAAACTTGGAAAAGTATTATCTTTTCATTATACTTCACTCAGACTCCAGGGAGAGTGTTCTTAACCTTCAAAAACAAATCTAAATGCATCTTCAAACATTAGCTCCAGTTGTCTCAAAGGAAATGTTGCCAGTTGTGAGTTGCTTGTGCTCTAAGCCTCATCACCATGATTCCAGGGCAATTCTATGTACTCAACGTCAGGATTTCTACTTACAGCAGGTTTAAGAAGAGCTTAAAGAAAAAAAATAATTCTACCTTTCCATATTTGGAAACTGTATGTTCCTATTTTAACAGTATATGTCAAAGGTAAACTATCTCTTTTTGAGTTGGTGTGATCTAACTGTAGTTTTTCATTTTGGTGGTTATGAGTCCCTGGAAAAAGGGGCTCAAGATACAAAAGAAGGATTTTTAACCTAGCAGAAGAGAGGATCCTTTTCTTTTACCCTGTCTTCCTGGAAAACTTCTAATTTTCTTCTTCGCTACTCAGGTGATTTAGAAATACCCTAGATCTCTTTACAGAAAATATCTTTTTGAAGTTGCCAAAACCAGACACATAATGTGATTCGCTTAGATGTCGTGTTGGGGGATATGGTCTAGGGGTGAGCTTGTAGAGTAAGGTGAAAGGTTGGACACTATGATCCCATGGGTCTTTTCCAACCTAGATGATTCTATGATGTATCCTCTATAGCATCTGCATGAAAGACTGACTTTTTCTTGAAGCTCTGGTTTTCCCAGTGAGGGAAGTTTCTTGATCACAAGAAATCCCAGAGGTGCATGGGTCTCCATTGGACCTATCTTGTTAAAATACTACTTTTACTCAGTCAAAGCCTTTTTTTATTTCACAAGCTTGATTGAACATAATAGAGCCAGCTATGTGAAGACTGGTCCAATTTCATATCCTGAAATAAAAGAAACTGATGCACCTACCAATCTGTGTTTTGGAACCCCTGTAATTTAGGACTGAAATACTGTTCTCTTTTAAATCTTTTGGGAGCTTCCCACTTCACTTTAGAGCCATAAATTTATTCTGTGGATAATTCTACCACAATAGACATAGAAAATTGTTGTAGGCATAGAATAGGGCCTAAGATGACCTTAAAAGTCTTACTTCTTTTATATAAATTTGAATTTATTCTAGTTATGCTGTTTTTAAAACAAAAAACGAGTAGTAGGATCAAGTGTCCAAAGTGATTAAATAGCTTCAAGATTATAAGATCTGTTAAATAACTACTTGTCTTTAGGACCACCTGGCAGATGATGCAACATCTGGTTACATTCCTACAGAGAAGGTAATTAGGCCCACAACAGACACCCGAATCAGAAGGAAACAAAACAACACAAATTAAAACAGAACATTGTGTATGTGTAGTAATTATGAAGAGAGACAAACCAAACAAAGTGTCAATCTGAGGAAGAAAATTAATGAGAAGGAATGCAGATGAACAGCCCTTTGAGGGTGAAAGTTGCACCACCAAGCTGGGCAAACCCAAAAAGCATTTGTGCAATGTTTTCCTTTGTGCATGTGTAAGTCTCCTGGAAAGGAGACTATTTCATGAAATAAGGGGAATCTTGCAGTCTGGGTATTGGTTCTCTGCCTATTTACTTTCAAGTGTGGTTCTCGGACATACTTCTGATCACAAATGTGATGTTGGTCTTAGTGGGCTCATCCACATGCTAAATGAGAGATGTTGATGACTGAAAGAGGCACAGCACCCTGCCTGTCCATCTTAATGTTACTCAACACTTCTATTGCGCTGGGGCTCTGTTTTTGGATTGCTTTAGTAGGTGTCTTTAAGTCATGGCTTACTCCAGGGACTGATCGCAAAAAGGCAACATTGACATGACTGCAGTAGGTGTGAGCTCTTTAACCCTGTGCTGTCTCTGTGTGGTTTGTACCTACACACCTTAGCTGCCATCAAACCAAGGTATGCCACACAATCTTATGACTTCATGCTGTCCTAGTAATGCTGTGGTGGCATCCAACACATCCTCACAATATTACAGATATTTTGAATGGAAATGACAGATTAATATCTGAGAGCCATGGGGAGGCTACATGGGCCCAGGAGAATACGGTCAGCAACAAAGACTATGTAGTGCAGATGCACCCTGCCCACTCTCGTGTTACCATTAAGCTACATAGATGATGATCCTTGATGTTTGGCCTTGCAGCAAGGACATCTCCCTGGCACTCTTCTATCTTGTCATACAGATGCATCCAGTATGGCCTGAGCACTTTGGCCTTTTGTTGAGAATACAACATTTCCATGCTTAAAAAACATCTGTTACTCTATCAGCTAAAATGTGCGGCTTCTGATATTGAAGTGGTTAATCTATTTCACAGAATCACCTAACATTACTAAATATTTCTTGATATAAATTTTGTTGTAAACTAACAACAGTAGATAGAAAATGGCAATGTCTATGCTACTTGGAGGCATGTCCTTGAATGGTAACAATATTTATCCAGGTAAATCTACACTGGGAATGCACATTGCTATTGTTTCAGACATTTACAAACAAGTTTCTCTATAATTAAGTTAATAAGTAAACTATATAACCTCTGGCCTGTGTCACTCCTTTGCTAGTCTTAAAGAAAGTTCTCACAGAAAAGAAGTCAGAAGAATACAGACGAAGAAGGATTAAGAAGTTTTATTTATATGTAGTCTTTAGAGAAGAAAAAAAAAAAAAAAGAGAAAGGGAGGAAAAGGAGGACTGAGTACTCTAAAGAGTCTTTTTCTTCAAGAAATGGTCAGACTGAACACAGCCTAAGGTAGGATGTCATGTTCTCACTGACATGTTTGACATCTATTCTTACATTATTCCTTGAAACTGCGGGATGCTAGAAGTTTATTTAAACTAAATGATCTTTAAAGGTCTGCAAACATTTTCTTTTTAATTAAATCAGGATTTCATTAATGATTATGCTATGGTTTCCAAGTTACTTGGTGAATCTTGTTCTTATTTCTTTAAGTTCCTTCATGAATATCCTATGGAGATCCAGAGATTCATATTTTAAACCTGCTTAGATTTTTTTTTCCTCTTCATTTAACTTTAGATTGACAGAACAATAACTTTTACCTTAAAATGTGATCTAATTGTAATCTCTGTAATATTCTGAATGAAAACACCTTCAATCTGCACATAGCTTCTGTATAATTCTGCAAATTGAAAACACTTTCTTTAGTTCCTACAAAGAAAAGTCCCTTCCATTTCTACAAGCCTAAGTCAAATATTTTTTCAAGTCTTATGTAAAATATTCTGTGTAAAATTCAAAGGAACAAAAGAAAAAACACAAACAAGTTTCTGTTGCAAGTGGTATTGTAAAAAAAAATTTGTAAAATAATGATCACATCCATGTGAAGGTTTCACTTTGATATTAGCAAGCTTTCCAGATTCCTGTAAAATATTTTTAATTGAAAAATATCTATTTGCAAAACATAGTCTAAAAGATCTACAGCTATAAGTAATATCATATTTGTGTGTGCTTAAGTCTTTCTTTAAAAATGTAAAAGATATGCTTCCAAAAGTAATAATAGATAAATATTTCAAAATAGTTAAGACCTTACAAACATAACATATTGCTGCATTCCAGTGAGCTCATTTCTGATTTCACTTTTTGCTTATACTGCTGCAACTCCAGCAATTGCAGTGGGCTGGCTCATGCTTTACAGTGGTGTTAGACCAGCCCATCTCAGACATCTACTAATATATCTGGATAAAAGCATATGTAAAACACCTCACTGGCAAGATAAGATTTAGTTTTATTCTGTGATAAGAAATTATTTGGTCTAGACTCACATGTACTTTGCAAAGCATAATTCCAAAAATCAGTGTGGTTTTCAAATGTCAGACAGGACTGAGAAGTGCACCGTATGCCTCTAAATGCAGAACCCCATCAGCTTTTGTTGGAAGACTTGTGCATTCAGAGGGCTGGGAAACACAGCTCAGACCATTCTTTTTGGATTGGGTCATAGAAATATTTTGTCCCCATACTTTCAAGGCATCCAGTTTCTATTCCAACCTCATAATTTGCTTCATTTTTTGAAGACAGTATTTCAGAGTAAAAGGACATTTCCAATTTTCAAAAACAAAAGCAAAAACAAAAAACAACTTTCATTTTGAAATCATCTTTATGGAATATCTCCACACTTTTAAACAATTATTTTTAGGTATTATTTTGGATCACTAATTCTTTAGAGCAGATCATTTGCTGCAATGATTAATTCTTGACTCATTGACAATTCTGTTGAAAAAAGTAATAATTTGACAATTGGTTTTGATCTGCTCTGGGTAGAGAATGGTGTCACACTGAATCAGACCAAGCTGGCTGATATCTAAGGATGAAATACAGATACTCAGCAAGCCCTTCAAACATGTCTACTCAAAAAAAACAAACAAACAAACAAAAACCCACAAACTACCAAACACAAACAAACAAAAACACAAACAAAACCCCACAACTAAAAAAAAACAAAACCAAAAACCAAAACCCATAGCAACAAAAAACCCCCAAATATCTCCACCCCTTCCCCCCCCCCCCCCCCAAAAAAAAAAACCCAACACCCAACCCAAACAAAAACCCCCCCCCCCCCCCCCAACCAACCAACCAAACCACCAAACCCACAAAACTTCTGGTCAAGAAAATATGATCTTTCCTTCTATTTTGTGGTTGGTTAACTGTTTTAATATTTAATCTCAAGTAGATACTTTTTTTTTTTAAAGTTTCAAAGTGTGACGTTTAAAAGCTTCATGTGGGAGATCTTAATACAAGTCTCAGTTTTTCAAAGTCTCCCTTTCATTGTCCTTTGAAATTTCACTAACATAATGAAAATATTCAGTGCCCTGGGCCTATATCTATACATTCTTCTGTTTTGGTTGTTTTGTTGGTTTTTTTTTCTGGATTCCTATCTCCCACAACTAACTTGGTCACCATTTTTTATTTTATAAATATTTAAATTCATGTGCATACAGATCATCAGCCTCTAGCTTGGTAAAACGATAAAATTAGTGTTTGTCCTTAGTTTAAACTTAAGCAGACTATTCTTGGATTTTTTCTCTCCCTTTCCTTTTAAACAAAGGATTAATAATATCATACCATTTTTTTTCCTTAATAGACTTTAAGGGATTTTCTGCTTATTGCCGCAAACACCTGGAAAACACTTCAGAAACTCTTTATGTTAATTCACTTAACAAGCTTCATATTTTAAGCGAGGTCACAAATTGTGAAACAATTTAGCCACATCACTCAGTTAATTTGTTACCTTTGGATTGCTCATTGTTATTCTCTTGGTGGTAACTGTGAAACAGTCCTGGATGTGCCACAGTCTTGATACCGATTCCTAAATTTTCTTAACAGTCTTAAACTCTGTTTTAAATATGTCTGGAGTCACTGGGATTGTGAGGGTGTAGCAGCCATATATAACTTTCCCTGAGGGCCATCTGCAACTTGTTTGTGGCCTGGTATATTAGAGGTCAAATCAGTAATAGACTTCATTATGGTAGTCAAAAGGTAAGACGTTTCTTAACTAACTTTCATGTCACTTTGTTAGTGTGCAGAATGAGAGTTCCCAGACAGGATGGATCTGGATCTGGAGATTTAAGTGTAGGGTCTAGTTTATCATCTGAGGCATTCACTTTGGCTCATCCTTCTCACTCCAGAACATCTGTTACAGGTCTAAGGGGCTGCCCTGACCCTAAACTGTGACAGAGATATGAACACTGTACAAGCATTTGAATACAAACAAGCATCTGAAGCTTGGGAGTGGCTGCCTGTAACTTATAAAAGTTGTATTCACATGCTATTTGAAGACTTCAAACTTGTTTGCTTTCATTTATTTTTTTTTTCTGTGGCTGCTGTCAGCTGTTTTTAAATGGTAATTCCTGCTGGAGAGGAGGACTGTATTTTCTCATGTTAATGTTAGGTCTCTGAGGGTGACTCTTGCAATGTAACCCTAATCCATTCCATGCTACTCAAGAGTACTATGGGGTGATAATCACAGTAAAGGATCCTTCAGGATATAGGGCAGATGAAATGATGCAGCAGCCTGTCATTCTATTTGTTTTGGGGATTTTTTTTTCTGCATAAATCAAAGAATTTCTATTAAACATTATCACTGCTGTGCATTTAGTAAAAGGACAGTTATGCACATGGATGCGGGTGTATGGGAAGACATGCTGGTATGTTGCCATCCCTTCCATACTGAAGTCAAGCTCTAGTGAGAGCCACCAGATTTGCTGCTGGAGTCTGCAGGTATTTCATCCCATGGATAAGAGAAGAATAATACAGAGCTCTACATGTAAGTGCCGTTAGTATTGTCAGAAACATTTAGGACTGCCAGCAACCTTTAATGAGCTTTATTCTACAGGATTTATTTTTTTATTGACTTGGTATGCAGTTCATGGATGTGTGTGGATAGACCCTATGGAATGGAAATGGTAATGGAAAACAGAGCCTTTCAGAATGTGGTCATTGCTTTGAAGACTTGGTTATGCAGCTAGTTATTACCAAGTGTAAGCTTTACACTTGGTGGAGGGACCTTCTTCAACACAGTTATTCAGAAATAAGCTCCTTTGGGCACAAAGCTCCATAGTACCAAGCTCCAGTTATTCATGTTTGAAAACAATGATGTGTTCAGTGGCACATGTGAAATAAATGTCTTGGGAGTCATTCCCATCACCTAATATTAGAGGAATAATAGTTACTTGGATCTGGAAGGCAGAAGGGGAAGGAGCTTTTAATGTAGGTGGTGTTATAATTTACAGGAGAACTCTGGCAAGTTATTTTTTAAAAAAACCCAAATCTTATTATGTTTCCTGTATGTGCTGAAATGTCACAGCCAAGTGGTGACCAAGTCTCCTGTCTTCATGGTCTGACAAGAGTGAAATTCAAACAAATGAGAAGGGTGGTTATTTTAAAATCAATATTTATAGCAAATCTGATGCACATGGCTAACACACTACAAAGAACATATAAATATTTCTTTAAAAAAATATTGCTGAATTTTTTCATACTCCTTTTCTGTTAGTAGCATTCAGCAATTTCAAAAGGTGGCAAATATCATAATTCTGTTTTACAATGGAGGTCCCAAGGTGTGGGGAGGCAAAAGTGGTTTCCTTTATTCCACTTAGGAGAGCAGTATCTAGCGTGGTAAGAGGATGTAAATTTCTCAGGTCTGTGTGAAGTACTCTTCTAGGCTTTTGTATTTTAAGTGCAAATATGAGATCTTAGTGTGTTCCATCTATTTTAAGGAAAAAATAAAAGGATTTTTTTTTTTTTTAGAGCTTAAAAGTACCCCTTGCCTTCCCCCGAAACCTGTATTTGTTTTCAGTGGATGTTGTTTTAACAGTTATTTTACAGTATTAAGTGTTGTAACGGTGATTACCTGACTTACAGAACAAAAGCAGTCACTTAGCTTGGTTGAAGTCAGACACCTTGATCTGCACAAAACAGTTCATTGCAAACTCTGGACTAATTATGTGTGAGTGAATGCTTTTTGTTTGAAAGTGCTTAAGGAAATCATTACATTATAGATAGACAAAAAGTCTTTTTTTTTTTTTTTTGCTGTGAAGGGTTTTCTTTCTTATCAGGCTCAATTTCTTAAATTATTCTTTCTAACTTTTTAAAAATATTTTTAAAGAATCTTTGCTGTCTTAATAGTGTTTGGCATGATTTTCCCAACACTCACAAATTCTGAGGTCTTATATTTGTAATGAAGACCTGGAGATTACAAGACTATATGTTTCACACAGGGAATTTGGCAACTAAAGGGCTTCTAAGATCTGTAGACAGATCTTAACCAGTGAATGAGTAAGCTAAGATAAATCAAAACATTGTATATAAAATAGACTTTGTTCTTTTAATACCTATTGGTAGATATAGTTTATATAGGTAAATAATCTTGTTGACTGCTACAGAGGTGCTTGCATGTTTATGGAATTGTTTTGTAGAACTAAAGTTTAAATGGCAACAGATGATCTAGAAATTAGTCTAGTTTCAGATCTGAGACTTATCTCTGTCACTTCCTCAACCGAGAACTGTAAGCATGTTGCTTTTAACTGAGTCGGGAAGACACTTTTGTTCGAAAGCTGGAATGGGCATGAGAGCCTGAGGTCCAAGCATAGCTCTTAATGTGATAGTCCCATCATATCTGGTCAGCCATATTTAAAATGAAAGGAGCCTGATGTGAAACCTGCAGTAAACCAGGAGTGGGAATGCCCATGCCCTTTGTAACACCGTGCAAGGGGATTTTAAATGCTGTTCAGGTTTGATGTTTGACTGCTGCACCAGCTTTAGAAATTAAACCAGTGCTGGCTCCATTGGGTGCTGGATAGATCCTTCAACAGGTAAACCCTATGCAGTATAGGGTGTGAGAACTATATGTGAAGGGTTAGAGGTGTGTTCTAAAAGAGAGTTGCTTGTGTTTTAAACAGCAGAATGGGAACATCAAAAGAGAATGGTACATAAAGGATTTACTTCCTTGACCACGTGGGCTGTGATATGGTGTGTATCTCTATTTGATCCTCCAGTTTTGAGACACCAAGGCACTTGGGAGTCCTCCTTGAATGACTATCCATTTGTGATGAATAATTTCTGAAGTCCTTTGTGCTCTACTACAAATATGGATATTAGGTCATAAAATATTGCCCTGCCTGTAATTAATTTACTACCATTCATCAGAGACTTGAAACTTTTATGTCACAGAACAGTAGATAGCCACAACACTACTGAGACTATGTGAACAGAGGATCTGGCCCAGTGCCTCAGGTTGCCTGTGAATAAAAAGTTAGATTAATGTTGTCAAACCCTTTCCTTCTGAGTCCTATTCAAGAGAAATATGGCTGCTCTTACCAGTTAGCCAAATTGTGAAATACTTGGATTTTAACATAGTGCCATTTACTATATATGAGTTTTTCTTATCCTGATTCTTCCAAAATAGTGCACAGGAAAAGAGGGTTCAGTTTTCAGTACTCTAGTGTTCTGTCAATGAAAGACAAGAAACTCCTGATTTGAGCAAAGAACAACTCAAATAGAAGCCCAAGTAAGCTGCATCTTGTTGAGTGCTGTTTGTCCCAACAGGCCACATAAAACTTGTTCTTCAATTTCATGTGTTGCTTTTTGTCTTAGGTACATAATCTTACAGGTTTTCTTTCAATAACTGAAACATGCTCAAAATCTTATTTGCAAGCCTCTGACTTTGCTGCTTTTGAGATCATTCTCTCCAGATCAGTATCACTTCTCCTTTGTGGCAGTGAGTTAACAGGTCTGAACTCTGCTGTGTGTTCTCTACATCAAGCCAGCCCCACTGCTGAACTTCCTATCTCTTGGTCTGGTGCCCCTGCCAGGCAGTAGAATACCCCCTTCCAAACAGGATAGTTACTCAGCAGCTTCTATCTGCCAGTTCAGTTACTTTGGCAAAGCCTTCAGGTGCATCTATTGTACCTCTGCTGTAGCTGGGAAGCAGCAAGGGAAAGAACTGTTTCTTCCTGCCTCTGTCACAAGTAGCTATGGCACTGGTCCATCAGACTTGCTTGTCTGCTGCCTTGCTATCAGATGTCACTGCATTAATATGAGGCCTTTTCTAAAAGGATGCTTAAATGGCAAAGACAGAGGAGCAGGCAGCAAGAAAAATAGGTAAGAGTGTGGAGGGTTAATGCATGCAGGAAAAATAGGAAAACTGATTAGATGAGCTCAGAAAAAGGTGGGGGGTAGTGAATAACATATTGAGGGTGAGAAAGGAGGTAGTGAAGCTTAGTGAAGTGTTAGTCAAAGAAATGACTATAATTGGATATAGTCTCTTCTTGAGTAGCTGTGTGAGATTGGTAAATATGAGGATCTCTTCTTGAATTACACCATCCCTGCTAAATAACTGATTAGACATAATTATTTAATCCTTAATAAGGAAGATGTTCTAGCTTTAAAAAAACAAAACAAAACAAACCCAAAACATCCAAACAATAAACTCACTCAACCTTACTTCTATATTACGATGGACCCATGATCCCGTTCACACTGTGTATTAGTCATGTTATGCAGTAACCAGAGGTCAGAGTTATGTCTGCAAGGGAGAAACTCAGATGTTTTCTAGTGTTTGAGTTGACTGGCTGCCTCTTAAAAATTATTAAATGATGTTTTAATTGATCTAATAGAATAGGTCTAGTCGGAAGGGACCTACAGCGATCGTCTAGTCCCACTGCCAGACTGCTTCAGGGCTGACCAAAAGTTAAAGCAAGTTATTAAGGGTGTTGTTCAAATGCTTCTGAAGTAGAGGACCGTGTTGGGATTTGGGGCATTGACCACCTCCCTTAGGAAGTCTGTTCCTGTGTTTGAGCCCTCTCTCAGTAAAGAAATTCTTCCTGATATCCAGCCTGCAACTCTCCTGGCACAGCTTTGCACCATTCCCATGAGTTCTATCATTGGATACCAGGGAGATCAACACTTCCCTCTCCACATCCCCTCCTCAGGAAGCTGTAAAGGGCAATGAGGTCTCCCCTCAGCCTCCTTTTCTTCAAACTCAAGAAACCCAGTGTCCTCAGCTGCTCCTCATAGGACATTCCTTTCAGCCCTTTCACCAGCTTTGCTGCCCATCTCTATGCATTTGAGTACCTTAACATTCTTCTTAAATTGTGGGTCTCAGAACTGCACACAGTACTCAAGGTGAGGTTGCACGAGTGCTGAATACAGTGGGATAATCGCCTCTTTTGACCCTCTGGTTACTCTGTGCTTGATGCACCCCAGGATGCGGTTTGCCCTCTTGGCTGCCAGGGCACACTGCTGACTCCTATTGAGCATGCCGTCAACCAGCACCCCCAGATCCTTTTCTGCAGTGCTCCTCTCCAGCTACTCCTCTCACATTCTATACTTTTGCCCAGTGTTACTCTGTCGTGGGTGCAGAATCTGGCTTTTTGACTTGTTCTATTTCATCCTATTAATAATTGCTTAATCTGCCAATCTACATCTCCCTGCAAGGCATCTTGTCTCTCAAGGGATTCAATAGCACCTCCTGGTTTAGTATCATCAGGAAACTTACTAAGGGTGCACTATGACATAATTCATACTTTCAGATGTGTTCAGCTGAGGAAAGGAAGTGTACTTGTGGCATGTAACTATAAATGTAGTACTTTTTTTCTTTTATCCCTACTTTTTCATGTGCTAACAGCTGTTGTAATAATACTGAGAGGTTAGTCTCTGTATTTTTTTTTTTTCAGTAATCTAGGTTTAATATCAATTACTTAACATTGGAAATGCTTAAACTTTTTTTTAAAGAATCCATAATACCCAGAGGCTGGTAACCCTACTGTTGGATGAAATTGCAGTTGGAGAACGTGCCACCAACAGTCTGATACATAACAGCTTCTTAATTTAGCTTGAAGGCTATAGGTAAATATAAAGGCTGATATTTCTACCTGGATTCTTAATTTAGCTTGAAGGCTATAGGTAAATATAAAGACTGATATTTCTGCCTGGATTCTGAAAAAGTGTCAAACATGACTGGGATAAATCTAGTGCAAAGGTTGGTTTTTACAGGCATTACTCTAGAAATCACTAGGAAGAGAGAAGGAATAAATTTGATCTCATCAGCACCTAGCTGAAAAACCTGATTCTTTTCTAACAGAATAAACTGAGTGCATTCTTGAAAAATGTCCAGGAAAAAAAACCAACCCAGAACCAACAGGCAACACTTGCATTCTGTGTTTCATTTGGAGAACATGGGAAGGTTTTCTTTTAAATGGTATTCCCTTAATAATGCGTTCAAGAAAATATATTTTTGTATTATGTAACAATCTTCAGTTGAAGTAACCATGGGAATTCGGCATGTTCTTTTGACTAAAATTTGTAAAATATCTGTTTAATTCTCTGAATAAAATTTTTTACATTTTCAATTATCCCTTTGCAGGAAATATTTAATATTTTTTTGTGTGTCATTTTGTACCTGATATACTATGTTTTATTTTTTTCAATTCAGTTTTAGGGAGTTGACTGGTGGAGAGAGTGGGAGACAGATGTGGCTTCCTCAGTTTGACAATACTTGTTATGCTTTTTTAATATAAAAAAGTTAACTGAAAAGCTGAATCTGAGCTCCTTCAGAAGCAGCCTCAAACCAATCTACAAGAGTGCTGCTTTCCTTTAGATGAGCTCAGCAATTCATTTTTTTTCTTAACTATTTATTTGCTAATGAACAAAATTAGCAAATATGCCAAAATTCATAATATCTTTATCAATGATCTAGACAAGGGGATTGAGGGCACACTCATTAAGCTTGCAGATGGCACTAAGCTATGTGGGACCGTTGATCTGCTTGAGTGTAGAAAGTCTCTACAGAGGGATCTGGACTGGCTGGATTGGTGGACCAAAGCCAGTGCTATGAGGTTCAACAAGGTGTCAAGGTTTATGGATGGGTCAGCCACTCAGTGAATGACAGATGATCTCTACTAACCCTTCTTTGGTTCCAAAGGGGAATAGAAAAGGAATAAGGGAGAAAAACTTATAGATTGGAAAACTAAACCATCTTTAATGAAATTAACAATAAAATGAAATATATACAAAAATATGCAAACCTAATATTGAACCCAACCCACCTGATGGCAGCTATGTCACTATGACCACTGATGCTGTGGAGCAGGCACTGGGGAAGTCTCAGACTGGACTCAGCAGCAGATGGGAGCTGGGTTCGGGAACACACAGATTGGGATCAAAGGCAGAATGGACAAGTCCTCTTTGGATGTTCGCCATTGAAGAAGAGAGCTTGACCCTTGTGATCCCTCAGCTTTATACTAAATATTATGTATATGGGATCAAATACCTTGTTGGTCAGTTTAGGGTCTCCTGTCCTCTTCTACCCGCAGGTGTGGCCTTTTACTTTCTTTAGCTGCAATGTGACACACAAGTTTTAGCAGTGATCTTGGTCTGCACACCAATCCTTGGTAGTAACTCTAAACATCAAGTGATATCACTGCCAGGAGCAGATGCTGTCTGTGAAAATGTGCTGTTAACATCAGAAAGTGCAGTTAGAAAAGACTGAGCTGAAAAGTAAAATCATGAGCAGAATTAGTTTTCTCCTGATTCAAACATGACACAAGGCCAAGTGCCAGATCTTTCTCTTGGGTCACAATAACCCCATGCAATGCTATAGGCTTTTGGAAAGCTGCCTGTCAGAGAAGGACTTTGGGGTGCTGGTTGACAGCTGACTGAATTTGAGCTGGCAGTGTGCCCAGGTGATCAAGGTGGCCAACAACATCCTTGCTTGTATTAGAAATAATGGGGCCAGCAGGGCTAGGGTAGTGACTGTACCTCTGTACTAAGCTCTGCTGGGTGCGCACCTCAAATACTGTGTTCAACTTTGGGCCCCCCTCGTTACAAGAAGTACATTAAGGTTCTGCAGGCTGTTCAAAGAATGGCAACAAAGCTGGTGGGGGGGTCTAGACCACAAGTCTCATGAGGAATGGCTGAGGAAACTGGGGTTGTATAGTGTGCAGAAAAGGAGGTTGAGGGGAGACCTTATCACTCTCTACAACTACTGGACAGGAGGTTGTAGCAAGCTGGTTGTTGGTCTGTTCTCCCAAACATGCAATAGGACAAGAGGAAATATGTTGAAGCCTTAAGTTGTTTAGACCAGATATTGAGAAAAAATTTATTCACAGAAATTGTTGAAAAGTCCTGTAAGTGATGGAGTCACCATCCCATGAGCTGTTTAAAAGATGTGTAGATATGTGTTGAGGGACATGGTTTAGTGGCCACCTGGCAGTGCTGGGTTAATGGTTGCATTTGATGATAAAGGTCTCTTTCAACTAAAATGATTCTATGACTCTGTATGTTTCAATTGTTAGTCATATGTTCCTATCAGGAGTATAGAGTCCCAGGAGAGAAATCCCAGCTGTAGCCAAAAGATGAGATGTTTTGCTATGTTTGCTAATAGCCATTTCCTGGGAACTGGTTTAAGTTTTTGGGGTTTATGTAAAGCACAGACTCTGAAGATTGAGCTATGACAGATTTTTTTGCTCTGTGTATAAGAAGATGTGGTTGGGGAAAAAAATCCTGCCACTCAAGGATTTAAGTAAATATTTTCGTCATGCAAATTAAAAATAGTTAATTGTAATTCTGTCTGTATTTGTATGTCTCATATGACATAAAATCGGCTTCATATGCTGAGCACAACATCCAGCACCAAATCTGAATTTCTAGACTAAAAGTGACAGAGCTTGTTACCCAATACAGTAAATGAAGCTGACCAAGAAAAGTCTGAAACATTTTCCAGTTATACTTTTGGTTTTATTTTTTTGTGGTAAAAAAAAAAATAATTCTGAAGCTTTCCAGTCCAAATGTATGCATGCATTCAGGGAGGGAAAGGAAGCATTATTTTGTTTTTAAAAGCACTATGTCCTTTGAAGGCCTGTATCTAGTGGAGTCCCTCAGGGGTCCATACTGGGACCAGTACTAGTCAACATATTCATCAATGACTTGGATGAGGGAACAGAGTGCATTGTCAGCAAGTTTGCTGATGACACAAAGCTGGGAGGAGTGTCTGACACACTGGAAGGCTGTGAAGCCGTTCAAAGAGACCCAGACAGGCTGAAGAGTTGGAGAAATCTAAAGAAATATAATGAGGGTGTTGCCTGTTTTAGGCGTGGCGACCTAGTTCAGACAACGCAAGCTGTTATCCAATAACTGCGCGATCCATCAGCACCTGACACCAGCGTGGTGGGGGGCAAAATGGCGTTTATTGGTGTGTGGCACAGCACTTTATATCCCGGGTTTACAACGTCACTTCCGTCTGCTTACATCATAACTAAGCGCTGCTATAGGG